>JABUQX010106384.1:10000-12500 GCA_015478945.1 Trachelipus rathkii | reverse complement strand
TATATATATATATATATTTATATATATATATATATATATATATATATATATATATATATATATATATATATATATATATATATATATATATATATATATATATATATATATATACTAAACTTAACTAGTAAGGTTCAGGGGTATAAAAAGAGATTGTCACTTATTAATTTTTATTTCTTAAAACTAATTAACTTTTCACAGGCAATATTAATTATTCACAATGATTAATTATCCAATTTTAGAATTAGTTATTCAATTAATAGAACATTGTTTTATAATAATGAACCGGTTTTAGAATGCCAAGCTTTTACATTCGTTTTCTTTTTGTAATGCGAAACTCTAACTCCTAATATTTGTTGTTTAATTTTAATTAATTTAAATTTTCACAGACAATAATAATTATTATTGTCTGTGAAAATAGTTCAACAGATTAGATGAGATTATTCATTAAAATAAAATGAGGAATATTTCTATATTACAATGAGCCAGGTTTATAATATCGAAATGCTCTCACATGCGTCTATCTTTTAACACAGGACTATAACTAATTAATTAAATATTCTCGCAATTAATAATAAAGTACACAAAGATATAATATAGGCGATTACATTTTCAATTCTAAACAACCGGCTTTCATGACGCTGATCACAGCTAAATACAATCTTTCTTTCTCTTAGCTTGAGGCAGATTCCCTCACCATTCGAAAGCCCATACAAAAAAACCGTTAGGCCCTCTCGAATTCCCTTAAGAGAGGTGCTCACATGACCGTCCGACAGGTGTACACAATTATAGGAAGGATCTAGATTCGGTCCTTGTTTTTTTTTTTTTTTTTTTTCTTGCTGTCATCACCACTGCGGTGAGGCCTATTCAAAAAGGGTGTTGCACGCTTGCAAACTCACCAACAAACGCAAGTACTTGAATGAGCTGAACTTTTAGGCTTGGAAGGGAGGAGATTAAATTCAGCTGGAAACACAGAAGATGGAAGAGAATTCCACAGATCAGAGGTGGCAGGAAAGAAGGAAGCACCGCAGCGAACTAGCCTGGAGTTACCGATATCAACACAAAACTCTGTGCGCAGACAGCACCCCTTGTGCTACGAGGGCATCGTAAGGTGGTGGTACGCGAGAGATAAGTTCCCTCGAGCACCTGCCGCTGCGGTACCTATAGAAAAGAGATAAAGCAACAACATCGCGCCGCAAGGATAGAGGGTCAAGTGAAGTGGAAAGTACGGAACAGTTTAAAAGTCTTTTGGCCTTTGACTCGACCCTATCAAAAGCCGGGTGAAACCAGAGCCCCAGATATGAGCAGTACTCCATACAAGGGCAGATGAGGCCCTTGTATAGCTAAGTAACTGAGAAGAGGAAAAAAAGTCTCTCAGTCTAAACAGAACTTCCAGTTTCTTTGAGGCCGCCCTATCAACCATTGTGATGTGAAGTTTCCAAGACATTCTTTTTGTTTATGTTAAGGCCAAGGATGTTTATATTGTCAACAGGAGAGGCGAGAGAACCGTCAAAAGAGATAGGAAAGTTAGGTGTTTTAGAGAGGAGATTTGTAGAAGTTGGGATTTAAGAATTGAATTTCACAAAGGTTGAGACGACCCCATCGGGAAATTCTACAGCGAGAATAGAATCGGAAAGATTAAGACAAGAGGCAATTCTAGAAGTAAAAGAGGGAGCAGAATTGAAATGAGTTGAAGAATGAAGAGTCGAATCAAAAGGAAGACCACGGAGGATAGAATCGATGAATCTCTGGAAGGACTGGGCTGCATTTTTTAAACCGAATGGCATCCTTGTATACTCAAAGAGGCCAAAGGGGGTGATTACAGCTGTCTTGGGAACGTCCTCCGGAGCTACGGGTATCTGATGATAGGCCCGAATTAAATCCAAAGAGGAGAAGATAGTGTTGCCGGCCAGGTGGGAGGTAAATGATTGGATGTGTGGCACGGGGTATCTATCTGGAGTCGTGGCAGAATTCAAAGCCCTAAAATCCCCACAGGGTCTCCAATCCCCCGTAGTGCCTTTAGGAACCATGTGTAGCGGAGAAGACCAACAACTCTTGGAAGGGCGCACAATGCCAAGTTGCAACATGTGATCAAACTCAGCCTTGGCGGCTTTGAGCTTATCAGGAGGGAGGCGGCGAGCTCGAGCAAAGGTGGGTGGGCCAGTGGTCTCTATATGATGTTCCACAGAATGCTTAAGAGGGGTATCTGAAGAGCAAGGATGCAATAAAGAAGGAAAGTCCTTCTGCAGGATAGTAAGGAAGGGAGACACTACCGAAGATGGCGGAGCAATAGCGGAAATGCCCTTTAGCTCAGAAGAACCGAGGGAACCGTGGGAGTAAAGAGAAGTATCACCGTCAACTAGACGTCTATTACGAAGATCTACCATAAGATTGAAATGAGACAAAAAGTCAGCGCCGAGGATGGGCTGTGTCACTTCAGCGACGAGAAAAACCCATGCAAACTGGCGGCGGAGAGACAGATCCAACGTACACAATCGCT
>JABUQX010106384.1:0-5000 GCA_015478945.1 Trachelipus rathkii | reverse complement strand
TATAATAATATATATAAGCAGAGAGAGAGAAAGAGAGAGAGAAGAGAGAAAGAGAGAAAGAGAGAGAGAGAAGAGAGAGCTGTTCATTATGGTGTTTTCATCGAAAAAGCGCTCATTCTCTACCCGCCGTGCGCCCTCTAGGCTCCTGCGCCCCCCCCCCGCACCGCGGGGCTTGGGCGTTATTACGCCACTGCTATATATATATATATATATAATATAATATTATATTATATATATATATAATATTATATATATATTTATACAATATATATTAGATATATATATATATTAGTATATATTAATATATAATATAATATATATATATATATAATATAATTATATATTATATATATATATATTATTATATATATATACCTCTATATATATCATATACTAATAATATATATATATATTATATTTCAATTTAAGATATGTGCAATACTGTACTGTATGTAATAAATATCCTAAGAAATTAAATAGTCCAATAAAATATGTTTATATAATGTACTGTAAATAACATTACATCTGCAAATTTTCAATCATTATTAAGGATAAAAAATAACTGCTCTATTTTATTGACCCTGTATACAAAGGTTAAATATTTTAAGAATTGATTTTTTCAGGGGTTAAAGTTTTTATACGCGATGCACCTTATAGCGTGGGGTCAGAACCTACAACCTGCGTCTCAATTGCGTTCTACGAGGGATGACTGCACATGGTATTTTATTAATTCACAAAGGAGCTTTCCTAAATTTATTAGCTTTCTCTTAATTTATTGTACATTTATTTTAGTTGCTCTGATTCCTTAAAGTAGAAATTGAAGTTGTTCACTGGAACTAAACTTTCAAACTCATTTTTAATTTTTGAATAAAGATTTCTATGTGGAGGGCTCTAGTATTGCTTTTTGATTAAAGGGTGAGATAAACTTCACCGCTCACAGGGTCTACTGGAACCTCCACTTTCTGTACTCTGTGACCGATGGTGGTGGGGCTTTACATTTTTCAGCCCATTTTGATATTAGTATTGGCATCAGTATACAAAGTGCATAATTTTATTTATACATTCTAAAATTAAAAATGATGATCCTGTCCAATAATGGGCTAGTGTAAATTTTTAATACTGAAAATGATATTTAAATGTTGGTAATTCTGTAGCAGTCTTCTTACCTGACAATTTTTATTAATGAACTCATAGAAACTTGCAAAAAAAAAATCTGAGAAGGCAGATAAAATATTACCTTGATTGAAGAAAGGGTTGTACGGAGACTCTGACAGTCTCCCCCAACCCTGGGTTTTTTAACGCATGGGGCATTCCAGGACAAACCATACTAATACAGAAAAGTGTTAAAGGAAAAGGAAACGGACAACCATAGACGTTTTTAACTCTAAAAAGGTTCAGAACTAGTGAGCAAAAAGCAGGTCCAAGTGGGCTACAGACTCTCTCAAAGAGAAAAAGGACACCAGAGAGCCAGATTTCTGATGTTCTTATGGAAGGGGATTCTCCATCCAAACAATAACCACCCAACGTTTCATTCTCACCTCCTCCCTTCATGCAAGCCAAACGTGTCTTTTTTTTTTCTTTCTTTTTTTTTTGAGAGCGGACCTCACCAACGAAGGGCATATGCCGTCCCTCCAGACAGACAAAACACTGCCCTTCAAGCTATCACGAACTCAATGCAAGTGAACCCGCCTGCACAAGAGCCCGTCATCAAAAATTATTATATTTATACACTATGTCGTGATACTTCCGCCAAACATGTCAACTTAAAAGCCAAACATGTCAATTCAAATAGTGAGCATAGTATGAAATTGTTATCAGTAATTAAAAACTAATTAACTTTTAATTAACTTTTTTCTTCGAGTAGAAAAACTTGCTGACTATTAATAAGGAATTTATGGTAACATGAAACATTTTCAGGGTTATTCCGAAATTTGTCATCTTGATGAATAAAATTTTTTATATATTATAAATAAAACACAACAATTTCATTTAGTATTTTTGTTAATCTTCAAACTTCTCTATACTTGAAAAACTGCATTAATACGCCTCAACCGGAAAACTTTTTTTGCCACTATATAATATATATAAAATATTTTGGTTTAAAAAAAAAAATATATATATGTCTGTGTTAATATAATAATAAAGACAGAATATAAACATAGATATATATATATATATTATAGTATATATATATTATATATATATTATATATATATATATATATATATATATATATATATATATAATATATATATATATATTATTATATATATATAATATTGATTATCTTCCGTATCTCCAGATTATTAGTGGGAAGCGTTACAGACACCGGAACAGTATAGTAGTACAAGAACATGTCGTAGGTGGAAAAGAAAGCCTCCCTTTTTGCAGTTCCCTTTATACCCTCAGTGAGAAATCATATAGACCCATCTTCATTACTATCTACAATATCTAAATTTCTTGAAAGGATAACCCTAAATAGAATTTCTTATTCCTCTCTCAGCAACACGATTTCAAATAAATAAAAAATTTCACCAGATGAGGGTAAGGTGCGCAACATACATAGGAAACAGAAAAGTAGTTGGAAGGACATAGTTAAAGCCTTGTTGCACTTAGAAAAATCCACCCTATGACTTCAGGAGACTGCGACGGACTCTCATTGTCGGTACTCGTCATGTAGTTCATCCTTAGGGCAAGCGGTCCCAAAACTATACCCCCCTCACAAAACCCCGCCATTCACTTCCTATTATGTCACCTTTTCTTCACGCCTCTGCACCCTTACATTCGTTTATTGAACTCAATCAACTTTTTTTCGGTCTCCCACCGGTCGATTCCAGACACACCACCACTATACATTGCTAAAAAACCGACTATCATCCATCCTTGTCCATATGTCCAAAACCATCTTAATACACTCGTGTATTCTCTCATTTACATCATATTTCACACCACACAATCCCTACACATCATTCTCTCATTTGCCATTTCTTCTTACACCTACACAGCCCAGTTATTGCTCTCATTCTAAACAGATGCCACCTACTCTCACAAAAAGTTTTCAATAACTATGCATTAACACGGTAGCAACATGCCCTCATATAAAATCCTAGCACACTCAAAGATCTTAGTCCCTTACATCCACCAAGGAATTTAATGCACAGCCACCTTCCCTATCATTCACAATTTTCCTACCACACTCCGCATCATCTGTTCAATTTTCGTCCAACATACATTCCAAACATTAAACTCAGATATTGTTCCAATTTCTCACCATCAACATAATTTAACAGAAACTGCGTCTCCTCACTACCCACTACCATAAACCTTACTCATCTTATAAACATTACTTTCAACCCCTCCTTTTAAGACACCCTGCCAAACCCGTCTACCAACCCTCTCCAGATTCACCGTACAAAACCAAATTATTAGCGTACAATAAGTAGGGCACTCTCCACTCTCTTCCATTCTCCATCAGTCTAACACCGTTCCCTACCACCCACCCCTACCTCCATTTCTTTCATCACCCCATCCATATACAAATTAAATAGCCAAGGAAACATAAAACATCCCTGCCTCACTCAGATATTAATATTAAACTATTCAGTCTCAACTCTGTTTATTCTTGAAGACGCTTCACTATTGACATACATACTTTTGATTTCATTTAGACGCCTACTACCAACAACATATATCACTAACACCTGTCACAGAACTTCTCTATTAATTCTGTCTTACTCCTGTTGCAAGTTCATAAACCCTAAATACAATTTCTTTTTCTCTTATTTTCTCACCATTTGTTTCAATGTGAAAATTTGATCTACACATCCTTTACCACTCCTAAGTGTACCTTGTTTTTCGCCAATCAGCCCCTCAGTCACTCGACGCACTTTCAACCAAAACACACTAGCATATATCTTCCCTACATCAGCACTCAATAAGCTAATTCCCTTACAGTTTCCCTTATCCCACTTACCCTTATATAAGGGTACTATAATACTGCTCTCCTCCAATCCTTCGGAACTAAACCCTCCATAAATGTTATGTTACACAACTTTCATATCCAGTCAATTACAATCTAGCCCCCATCCTTGATCATTTCACCAGTAATTCCATCTATACCTGCAGATTTACCTTTTTCAACTTTCTTACTCTACCCAGCTATTAACTAACCCCAAAATACCCTTTCTTCTTACACCATCAAACCCACACATATTCACTATCACCTCTTCAATATTGTCAATGTTATGAAGATTTCCGAAGTGTTCTCCTCACAACTCCCCTCTCATCAATCACCTTATTCATCAATATTCCCCTTACTCTCATTTTTAACCTCTAGCACTTCCTTCCAAAGGAGCAATTCCTATTCCCTTGTAAGTCCCCATTAATCCTCCTTCCGAACTGTTCAATTACCTCATTTTTCCTTCTATGTATGCAACTTTAGTCTTCCTCTTTCCTCCTTATATATTTCCATCCCTTTCTTTTAAAACAACATCCCTGGCTTTTAGCACATTCAACCACGCCATTTTACTTTTTACAGTTTGCATTACATCTTCAATCCACCACTCACTACTGACATTCTTACTTCCTACGTTAGCATATTCACATACTTTTCATGCACTACTAACAAAGGCTTAATTCATTTGCGTCCAGATGTGTTCAGTTTCATCTTGCTCACGTTCAACGGATTTATTTGCAAGCACTCACATAATTTTCCTTATTAACTTGTTCACTTAACTTCTCACTCTTAGTTCTTTCCAATTTCTTCCTCTCTATCCAAGCCACCACTAACTTAATCTTACATAAACCAACATAATGATCTGATATTCCCATCCCCAACCCTCTCACTGATTTAAATCCATCATATATTTCAATATCTTCAACACAAAATCAACCATACTTTTCACTTCAAGACCATCTCAACCTACACCAACTCCAGCATGCTTATGAATACTTCTGTGTTCGATGAAAGTATTACACACAGAAATCAATCACCTTTCAAC
>JABUQX010106383.1:17500-28160 GCA_015478945.1 Trachelipus rathkii | reverse complement strand
CATTTGACGAGTATGGCACAGCGTCATGCTTTCCAGTTCCTAATTTGGGTTTTCCTTCCTTCTCTTTGGCTTACTTATATCTAGCTTTTTTTCAAATCGCCCAATATCGGCTGTTGGTTGATGAGGGCAACTTCTTCTAAAATATATCTAAATAGGGTGTTCCTCAGGGTTCTGTCTTATATGCAACTTTTCATTTTTGACCTTCTATCCGTCAATGCAAACCTTATCCCACTCGTATTCCGCTGACTCGACCCTTCAATTTCTTTTAACTCATATCCAATTTCTACTCTACTTTTACTGTCATTGGACATTTGCCTCGTCTTAATCATTTTCCGATTATTATTTCGCTGTGGGGATAGAAATAACTTTGTTGAAAATTCAATTCTTATTAAAAACCCAACTTTTACCAAATCTCCTCCAAATACTTCTTTCTACTTCCGGTCATCTTTCGACGGTTCTAGTGACAATAATAACAATCCAATATGCTCAGCATTGTTAAACAAATCTGGTACTTGGAACCTACACATCACAACAAGTTGTAGAGGCGCACTTGCAAGAACGGAAGCTTGTTTAGACTTAGACTTTCCACTTTTCTCAGTTGCATCCGCTATTACAATAAGACGTCTCATCCCCCATGTATGGAGTACTGCTTCATATCTAACGGGGGGGGGCATTGGTATCACAAACCGTTTGGACAGCAGGCTCGACCCTCACGAGCGCAAAAGGCTTATTATTAAACTTATCATGACTTTCCAAGTTAATACACTTGACCACTCATCTTGCGAGGCGATGTGTGCGATTACTCTCTATCCTATTAGTCCGCGCTTGAACAAGTGCTCGAGGGATAACCTTAATCACATCGGTACCACCAACTCATAACGAGCGCCTCGTAGACCACAATAAGGCTGTAATCCTGCGCACGAGTATGAACTGTTGTGACATTGTTAACTCAGGTAGTGCTGTGGTACTTCATTTCTTCCACCACCTCTGTATGTGAATTCTCTCCATCTCTGTTTTCCACTGAATTAAGTCTCCCACTTTTCACAAGCATGCGTCGTGCTTCAATATGCGTAAGATTCTGCGCTAGGGGTGAACTTTTGAGAGTACTAACCCCCCCTCCTATGAAATAGGGCTCTAAGCCCCCACGTGATAGGTGGTCACAACAGTAAAACAAATCCTTAATGGGCAGATATGTGGCAAATAACTGAATTCCTAACTCCCCCCATCCAAACAAATCATTCAGATAAATATACCCAGAAAAATCGTAACTCCTTATTCAATATTACCCTCAGATGGATCATAAATGTCGCAACCCACACAAATTTATGGACCTTTTCAAACTAAATTCTTAACCTTCTATATTCTACGTACTCTTCACACCCACAAACTTCTCCATAGCCTCTCCACCAACTCACTGCAATTCAGAACATTGCAAATCCTTCTAGCCCCGCTCTCATTCCTTCACAGCAGCAACACAAACACACAATTTCCAACCAACCATCACTTATATCCCCACCGTTATCTTTTCCAGTACTGGTGTTAATCAATACCCACAGCGAGCAATCAAATTTGCCTTTCTAGACATACACCACTCACTTCTCTCATTCACTCAAAACATTTTATTCCTTGACATCATTCATGATACCAGTACATTCATACATTTTCGACCGAAGGATAAGAAGGAAGCGCTATACTGCGATCATTCGACCTCTCCCACGGCTGCATTAGACATTCCTGGCAAAAGGATAAAGTATGTAGTAGGCAGCCAACCTAAATACCACCGTACCCTTAAAGTCGCCTTCTACGACATGCAAGACATACGATAGGATGTGGGCAATTTTTTCTCCATACACGATGGATATAGGGAATAGGGATGTCTGCAGATGTTGATCTAGAAGAGGGTGTGATAAAGTATCTGTATATAAATGTTGTCTGGAGGATTGAGTGTAGGATAATGGATACGCATAACCAGAAAGGCGAACCATTTAGGCACTGAATGTCATTCCCATAAGCAAGGGGTATTATATATATATATATATATTTATAATTAATATATATATATATATATATTATAATATAGTATAATATACTATATACTATATATATATATTATATACGCTATACGGTAATATATAATATATATTATATTATATATTATATATATAATATATATAATACTATATATATATATATATATAATATATATATATAATATATAGTATATATAATAACATATATAATTATAATAATAGCAATAAAATATATATTATTTATTATTATTATTATTATTATTATTATTGATTATGATTATTATTGAGTTTTAATATATTTTATTTAAATATGTTCAATTAATCGGCAAAAATAATCGGCAGAAATTGCGATGACGATGACGATTTAAAAAAATATGCCGATTTTTGCCGATGACGATTAATCGCCCATTCACTTAAATATATATATTATTATATATATAATATATATATTATATCTATATATATATATATTATATAATATATCGTTTTATATTAAGTTTTAATTTCTTATAATGTTATTTGGTATTTAAAGAACACTATTTCTTATGAAATTTACAATATTTTTAACTTCTTATTAACAAATTAGAAAATTATTGGATTAGGCTATCATTAATTTATTTATGTTCTTATGGGACTTTACACAGGCTGCTGAGCAAGTAGCAGCAGGTTTATTTCAAGTCTGAACATGTACTTTTACACTTTCGCTATAAGCAAGTGGCAACAGGATTGTTTCACATCTGAACTGGTTGCTCTACTGCTAGCTTTCTTTGCTCATTTGGTCAATCTATTTCTGGTGCTTCGTTGATGACATGAATGTTTTAACCAGTTTAATTAAGTACTTCCAATTTAAGCCTGTGTATGTCTGTTGTTTTTAATTTATTAATTTTTTCTTAAAACTTTAAACTTAAAATGGATATGGAAGATAAGTGCAGCATCAGAGAATTAACATTGACTGAATGTCACAAAACTATTTGTCAAAAATAGAGCTACACAAAATGTAAATAATTTATCTGAAGAAGATATCCATTTAATTAAATTAAGAATTGTAAAAGGTGATGATATTAGCACAATTTGTCTTCATCATAATGTTAATTTTGAAAAATGAATTATCAACAAAAAAACTGTGATCCATACAAAAAACATAAACCTATTATGAAAACACTAAGAGTAGTCACTGTACAGCAAAGCAAAGCCTCAGTTTTAAAGGGATTTAAAGTGAAACCAGGATAAAAATTATGTGCCTCCTGTCGTAAAACCTTATTCAATCAAAACTCAAAGTGTTGATGACAGTGATAATGAACATTTTGAGCAAAATGACAACCTCCCAGAACTTAAACAAATACAAAAAGAAGAGGCTATTGATTCTTTAAATATTTCATTAACAGAAGTAGAGTGCTCACCTTTGAAGTTACATGACTTACAATGACCAGTGTAAAAAATCTGTATTCCAGGAAGAAGAACTTGAAAAATTACCAAGAAAAATCCAAAAGAAGTAAAAATTAAAATTGTCCTTGACGGTCCCCAAGTGCCTGAGGTGAAACGATTTGAAACACAGTTGAAGAAAAAAGCTAGCTGATTGGACTGGTGTAGCTTAATAACGAAGATATCAATCTACACCTAGCAACAAGGAAAAAGCAAATTCAGTTACTGACTATCCCAGCAGTACTTAACTGGTCATACAAAAAAATGAACTACTTTTCTGGGTTTTCTGTTATTATTGTGTGAGAACTTTTCCAATCGTAAAAGGTTTTCTAGTAGAACCGGACCCCAAAAGGGGAAAGAAACTCAAACCTGAAGTAATTGATTTAGTACTCAATTTTTTCCAAAGTGACGAACAGTCAAGAGTTTTACCAGGTATGAAAGATGTCAGCACGAGGAATAAGAGCAATCATGTAAGCGAAACGGCGCTTGATTTTAGCGCAACCTTTATGAAGTCTATTCCAGTTTATAAACGAGCTATCCCAGATTAAATGGTTTGTCTACATTCTGTTCTTCCCACCAAATCGGTGTGCCTTTTGAGCAGTGCCAATGGTATCCACTGCCTCTGTATGTGTTGCACATCAACAGATATTATTTTTGTGTAATTTATGCATGCACACATTTTGAGAGAACTATCAAAGACGTCAGAACAATTACATAGCATTGTGAAAACCTGATACCAATGAGTGCATGCTAAGCCTTGTAACAATTGCCCCACCAAACCAAAAACTGGAAAGACTTTTTTATCAAAACAAAATTTGAAGATTGTGATGTAGACGACACCATTGAATTTAATCAATGGATTTCAACTGACAGGACACAAATGATTATATCTATGTTCTGCAAAATTTTATGATTTATTGATAATCTTTCATCTAAATTGAAAAACTTGTCCCATACTCTTACATTGCAAAGTCTCAATCACAATATTTTAAGGCACTCAAAGAATCTTCCAATGCAAACGTTGCCACAGTGTCAATGGACTTTAGTGAAAATTACTCTTTTACTAGTTCAGCGTTATGATGTTTTGTTAGGTATACACAGTGGCCATCGTCCATAGGCACTGCGGAACTGCAGCCCCCCAAAAAAATTTCAGAACTAAGCCACAACTACTAAACAGTATTTGTTATTTCCTTGTAACTCTCTCTCTCTCTCGTATATATATATATAATACTATATAATATTATAATAATATATTATATATATATATTAGTGATGGACGATTAATCGTCATCGTCATCGGCAAAATCGGCACATTTTTTTTTCAATCGTCATCGTCATCGGCAAATTTCGCCGATTATTTTGCCCATTAATTGAACAAATATTAAGAATTTTTATTTTGCTTAAAAGCTTTCCTAATATAATAAATCAATATTAATATTTATTTTAATAATAATAATACCAATAATACTAATAATAATATTACTATTTATATAGAACTAGTATATATTATTATATATATATATAATATATATATATATATATATAATTATATTATATATATATATATATATATATATATAAAATATATAATATCCTATATATATATATATATGATTCATATATTATTTACCGATTTTGGCTTATGGGATTTATAATTCGCAGTGACCTAATGTTCGCCTTTCTTGTTATGCGTTCATATCCACACTCATCCTCCAGACAACCTATCATATACACAACTTATATCGACACCCCTCTTCTAGACAACATCTTACAGACATCCCTATCCTCGATATCCCATACGTATAGGGAGAAAAAATTGCCCGTGGTTATGTCCCTGTGTATTCTATAAGTGAAGTGGTAGTTAGGTTGCTGCCTTTACTACCACAGCTTATCTGTTTTGCCAGGAATGCTATGTAGCCTAGAGAAAGTCGTGATAGTAGTAAGGCGCCCTGCTATCCTTCGGCGAAAATGTAGGAATCATCTGTATCTGAAATGTCAGAGGAATAAATGTTGATGAGATGGGGAGAGAGGTGAGATGTATTTAGGAGTAGAAAGGGCAAATTTGATTTGGCTTGCTGTGATGAAACAAAGATGAAAGGAAACGGTTGAAAATGATGTGTGGTTTGGTGTGAAATGTGTGTTTGCTGGAATGGAATGAGAGGGGGATAAGAGGATTTGCAATTCTGATGAGTGACCCATGTGGAGAGAGCTATGGTAGTTTTGTGTGTGTGAGACTAGAAGTCTAAAGGTAAATTTAGAAAAGGTCAAAATTTGTTGGTTGCGACATATGATCCATGAGGTACGTTGAGAGAGTACGATTTTCTGGGTTAATCTGAATGATGTTTTGGATGGGGGAATAGGAGATTCAGTTCATTTGCCACTATCTGCCCATTCAAGGATTTTTTGTACAGTTGTCACCAACCACCCGAAGGGCGAGCCCTATTCAAGTAGGGGGTGTAGTACTTTCAAAAGTTCACCCTCTAGCGCAATTACGCATGTAGGCACAGACGCAGGCTTTAAAAGGAGGAGATTAAATTCAGCAGAAACAGAGAGATGGAGGGAATTCCACAGAACGAGGTGGTGGGAAGAAGGAAGCACCACAGCAAACTAGCCTGGAGTTACCAATGTCAACACAATACTTCGGCGCAGATACACCACCCCCTTGTGCTGTACGAAGAGTCTAAAGTGGGTGGCACGCGGTGATAAGTTCCCTCGAGCAACCTTGCCGCTGCATGGACCTTTTTATGATTTGAGAATAAATGCACCAACACGCCCGCAAAGATAGTTATGGGTCAAGTGAACTGGAAGTACCAGAACAGTTTATAAAGCCTTTTTGCGTTGTGAACTCGACCTGTTCCAAAAACCGGGTTGAAACCAGATATGAGGTAGCTACGTACTGCCGATAATGGCGGATGGGACCCTATGTTATAGCCTGGAGCAACTGAGAAAAGGAGGAAAGTCGCACAGTCTAAACAGAACTTCCATTTTCTTTGAAGCCCCCTAGCAAACCGTTGCGATGTGAGGATTCCAAGACATTTTTTTTGTTCATGTTAGGGCCAAAAATTTATATAGTCAACAGAAGAGACGAGAGAAACCGTCGAAAGAGATAGGAAGGTTAGAAGGATTTATGGAGAAGGAGATTTGAGCTGCTTAAAGTTGTTTTTTTTAAGAATTGATTCACAAAGTTATTTCATTCCGATCAGCGAGACTAAAATCGGAAGTGAGCTCGACGCAGAGCATTCTAGTAGATAATTATAACAAAAGATGGGCTAGATATTGATATGATGTTTAAATATGAAGGGCCGAGTCTCGGAATACGCGTGGATAGAGTTAGAGGGTGCAGGTGAGAAGATACTTAACGGAAAAGTAGGAATCTAAAGTAGGAGATAAGACCTAACCCTGAGGAACACCACTATTGACTTAAAAAGAAGAAGAAGCGCGCTCCATCAACACAGCCGATATTGAAGCGATTTGAAAGAAAGCTAGACATAAGTAAGCCAACAAGAGAAGGAGGAAACCCAAAGGAGGGGAGCTTGGAGCAGTGGACGCTGCCATACGTCGCGTCAAATGCTTTGGATCATGTTCAAGCGCCACCACGCAATAGGTCTGCACCGTTAGTCTAAGAGCGAAAAAACCAAAATCCGGTTATAGATAGAAGTATATCGCGCAGTAGAGCTTCGTGCAACGAAGCCGTACTGGCGATCGGGTATAAGTGAATGAGTTGAGAAGGGTTTCCAAAGATCTTAGATAGAATACAAGTGAAGAGCTACAGGCGGCATAGTTAGGAAGCCAGAGCCTGGCTCCTTTTTTCGGGAATAGGTGGACATGTGAGAGCTTTCCAACACTGAGGGGAAAAGTGCATAGCTTAGACATAGAGAAATTATAGTTGAGGACGGGGCCGAAGAATTGAGCCCTTTCAGTGTGTGAGAATTAGCCAACACTATGATTCAGGGATCGAATAATGAGGGAGACAGCAGATGTTTTTTACCGCTCTACTCGGGTACGGATTGCTGGATATGAAAACGGATTTTCAGTTAAAGAGATCCAAGAACGGATAGCGCGACTTTCTTTGAATGAAAGCCCGCTTTGCTCGTCGAAACCAACAATGGAATAGAAAATTAGCAGTGATATGAGAGAACGAATTTTTCCCGACCGCAATCTGACTCTACTGGACAGCAAATTGAGCACAAGCTCACCTATTCCGTGCTCTGAACCATAGATTATGAGAAAGAAGATGTTAGTTTTAGAAAGATGATGAAAAGAAGGATTTACTGAAGGAAGAATGACCTGGCTCATCCATCAACGATACGCTCCCTCCCATCTTAATCTATACATTTCTCATTATTCCTTAACTGAGTACCATGCATCATTCAAACTTGGAAAACCTTACATTTAAGTCTCTTTTTAAATTTTATTTACATGACGTGCTATTTAGAGTGATATTATACGACCACAAATATGGTCTCCTTCTATTTCCATTAATAATTACTTTTCATTTTCATTATTAACTATTATATTTATTAATTTATTATATATTTTATTATTATTTATTATTATTATTATTATATATTATTTAGGAACTTAAGTATCAAAAATTTTGATTCATGCTAAAATAATTCGGATTGAACCCTGACCCCCCGGTCTACAGCCTTATTATATATATATATATATTATAATATATTATATAATTATATAATATATTATTATTATATATATATATATATAATATATATACTATATATATATATAATATATAATATATATATTTAAATATTAAATTATATATAATATATAAATATAATTATATATATATAATAAATAATATATAATTATATATATAGAAATATAAGAGAGAGAAAGAAATAAAAAAAAAGCAATTAACTCATCCATCGTCATCCATCGTCATCGTAAATGCCTAAATCGTACTCATCGTCATCGCAAAAATCATAATCCCATCACTAATAACTATAAATATATAATATATAAATATATATAATATATATATTATCTAATAATATAAAAATGCACACCTCCGCTAGCCCTATTCAAGAGGAACTCATAATCACCAGATCCGAAACTAATTCGATACCCAAGCTGTCCATGCACTCCGTCGCTCTACCGTTAATAATATTATATAAATATAATATAATAAAATAATTAATAATATATATATATATACTATATATATAATAAAATCTGTCAAACAATCATAAAAAATAACTCAAAAAATTGTCCAAAATGCTCGAACCGTATCTACTATGTAATACGATCGAATTCACCGATCATAACTAATAAATAGCTGAACAAAAAGTAATGCCTCCGATATATCGAACTCACATTACTCGATCCCATATGCAATAACGACGTCAAAACATCACACATTAATAAAATATATATAAAATTAATATATATATAAATAAAAATATATATATATAAATATAAATAAATATATAATATATATATACATATATATATATAAATCCAGAAACCACAAATATCCAAAAAAACTACAATACAAATTCAGCGTACATTGTAATGCAAAAACTAAAAAAAAAAAAAAAACACTTCAAAAACAAAGCTACATCGAAAGAACAGAATCCTAAATAGAAATGTAAAAAAAAAAAAAAATAAAAAAAAAATTAAAAAAAATAAATAGCATTTCAGGACATAGTAAATAATATATATAATATAATTATATAAAATATATAAATATATATATATATATAATATATAAAGTATACATCAATGAGCTCACCGACGAACAGGAAAAGTCTACCCCGTAGTCCTGAGCCGAGAAGAGACCCTGACTCTGCCACAGCGTATACCCTGTATCATAAAAAAAAAATAACTATACTAGAAAGTCTATCTCTTTATCTGACCTATAACAGATATATATATACATTTCCAAACAAAATTACAGACCAAAATGTATCCTGCGCCCATAGCTAATAGAATACATCGCACTACATACAGATCCAACTGTATTCCTTCCTGTAGATGATAATATAAGATATGTTTAAACTACACAATTATATATTATATATAAATAAAAAAATAATATATATATAATATAAATATAAAATAATATATAAAAATATATATATAATATAACAGGCGCACCCCTCACAAGGAACACGAGCCCGGCCACTATACACTAGAATAATCAAATAGAATTAACAAATCTACAAGCCTGACCTAGATCAAGACAGCCAAAAGCATGAAAAATAAATTGAGACTAACTCAAAGAACTACACTAACAAAATAATCCTCATAAAAAAAAAAAAAAAAAAAAAATATAGAAATAATATGTAACTAACCTAACTCTAAGAAGCGACATCGCACTCATACGTTTAACCTGCTAAATCGTACACCCCTTCTACTACCAATAAATAAATAAATCCACAAAGATAACTCTCACTAGCCAGCGATGCACAACACATCAGTAAGATCATAAGAATCGCATATACCACGCCCTTATAAATAAAACCTACGGTAACAAACCAACACAAAACTGACGAAAAAAAACAACGTCACGCGCAAAGTCCGTGCTATAAACTTAAGCAAAAGCATCGAGACACTCAACGAAAAGAAAAATCTAAAAACTCGTATAATCTCAGTACAAAATATAAAAATGCTAAAACCAAAAACGTAGATCCATAAACTGAAGATGCATCACTCCCCGTACTACCCGAAAGAAATGCTAACGAAATGAAAATTAGAAACCAGAACAAGATGCGAACATTAAAGTAACTAAGAATCAGCATAAAGATACTGAAATCTAATCTTCCCAAATCGATAAACTCCATCAAATTAGTATCAATATGTAAAAAAAACCAATTAAAACCAAAATCCACCGGCTCCATGCCGAACACTATCAAAAATGAACCAATCCGATGATCCTGAATTCGTGCCTAAAAAGAATAAGCAAATCTATCAATAAACGCCATGTCCACAAGTCCTCGATTATAAAAAGATTTAATAGGATTGCAGAAACAATACCGCTATAACAATATATAATCTCGAGTCTAAATATAGAGAAAAAAAAACTACCTCCTTAAAAATAATATCGCGCGTTATTATCATTACGTCTGCCGCATTTAACTTTATTATAGTATAATACAGGTAATAACTTAGCATTTCCTCCTCCGAACACAGTTAAGGCCCCCCCATCGATGGCCGCGAATCGAGTAAAAAGGTAGACAGAGAAA
>JABUQX010106383.1:0-12500 GCA_015478945.1 Trachelipus rathkii | reverse complement strand
TGGGTAGACTAAGGGGAGGGAGAGGGCCGCGGGGGTGTGATCGAGAACCGAAAAAAAAAGTGATTGAGTCAGTAAAGGATGTCTGGAGGAGAGAAATTGAGTTTGGCAGAGGCGAAAGAAAGGTGCATATAGGAGTGAATGGGCGGATTTGTGGGCTCATGTTTTGTGGCCACTGGACAAGGGATAACACCATATTGACGAGATGTCATAGTGAAGGTGTTACGTGGCGGAATCCGAAGAGGGGCGGGAGTTGTCGGCTGGAATGGGTAACAGGTGAGTTGCATGCTTAAATGGTGGGTGAATGAAAGAAAAACTCAGATGTAGTGCACGAGAAACTGGGGAAATGGAAAAGGGAATTACGGATTATGAGTTAGGTGGCGTATGAGACGATATGAGCAATGCTCAAGGATCTCTGTTTTTGTGGGTTTTCTGTATTAATCGTGACCTCCTGAGCGACGGAGTATTTCAAATGTAGCTGCTTTCACTAAAAAAATGGTAATAAATGGGCATGGTAAGTGCTATCGTGGATTTCGTCTTTTCCCTGACCTATGCGTATTTAACTATTCTGTTTCATATTTCGTTATTCCGGGCAGATGTTACCCCGCGCATCTTACCCCCAGTCTTGGAGGAAGAAGACGTGAACGTTGCTAATGAAGAAACGGTGCTTAGACTTATTTTTTACGTCACATATTTTGTTATATTCTTTATGTTTCGCAAAATAAATTGTTAGTAAACTTTTGAGCGTATCTTGGGACATTGCCTTGTTGTTCGAAATTTAATTTATTTCTAATTCTTTGTGGCCAGTTTTCCATTCGTTCAAGAATCTTGTTATTTCAAAAGAACAAACAACGTTCACTGTTTTGTGATATCATGTAATATAAACTAATTTTTCTGAATTCACAACCTAAACAAAAATTGAATTACTGCTTTTGATAGAGATAAAGTGACTTAAATTTTAACAGGAATTTCCACTTAGAATTTATTAAGTAAACTGATTGAAAATATTTTCACAGTCACAAGTTTCTGTTAATAGTATATGAAGAACGATCACTTTCCTATTTATATTCCATTAAATCTGAAGATATATGTTTGCTCGACAGGAATTTAATATTAGCAAGTTTTCGAAGCTCACATATATATACAAACAAAAAAACAGAATCAGAAATGAAATAAGGCAAACAGATAAAAACACAGTTGAATCAATAATTCACCACAAGGATGATATAATTAAACAAACATATAGTTTGACTTCCAACCTAAATCAGTTGTACCAAACCGTATTTGGAAAACATTCATTTATTTCCAAAAATCTGCAAAAATAATTGTCAGTCTGATGCACCAAAATTCTCCAAAGTTATATCTACGTTGTTTTAACAAGTAATTAGCCAACTCTGTTTTGAAAGCATACAGCTGTGTGAATTAAAGATTTGAGGTGAATCATTATGCATAATCGTTATAAAGGCTTGAAACTGTCACATTTGCAATGAATTTCAGTGCAAAAGCTAAGCGTTTCTTTTACTTGTTCTTTATATCTAATATATATATTATATATATATATTGCTATATATTATATATATTATATATATATATATTATATAATATATATATACTATATAATTATATTCTTATATATTATAATATAATACTTATATTATATATATATATTATATATATATATATAATATATATTAAATATATATATAATTATATATATATTATTTATATATATATATAGTATATACTAATATAGTATATATATAGTTATAGTTGCTCTATAGTGTGCTTTAGTGATGTCGGATGTTCCACGTTTTGATCGGAGTCCAATGGGACTGTGACTGCTAGCTATAATTGTTTTTTCTTTTTTTATTCTTGATTATTTTTTTAGAAATTCTAGTATAAATAATAATTAAGTGGATCAATGCCCTGTTCTAAGATGTTTTTAACTATATGGTATTTAAATAGGTGAAGATATGATATAACCAATTATTATAAAGTAAAGTGTTCGTTTTAATTTTGATTTTGAAGCTTTTCTTTAGTTTGTTAGATAACATTGTTAGTTTTTGGTCTGACGTTGAAAGCAGATACGTAGTTCCTAGCTGATAGAGCTACTAGGTTAATGTTTTTTTTTTTTATTCTGATTTTTTTTTTATTCCTCGATTCTTTTATAAACTTAAGATTTTTGCGTTTACTTATGAATTTGAATATCCGTTATTATTATTTATACAGTTTTTAGCTTTTTAGCTTGATCCAATTAGTATTTATTTTTTTCTTCTTTTTGTATGCAATTTTCTTTGTATTCACATTATTAAATACGAGAGTTTTTGAACTTTCTGGCATTATTCATATTTAGATATTTACTAAAATATAGGTTTTAGCGTATTTTAAAATTTCCAGTTTTAAATTTAGGTTTTAACTTACGAATTAACTTTATCCTCGTTCTCCTCTGGGTGTATTCAGTTTGTTTCTGTGTGTTTCTTTATTGAGGGTTCTGTTTTTAATAATTCCAGTCCGTGTATTGGATGATGAATCTTAATGGGGCATTTGCACCAGATGGCTCTTTTTTATCTTATTAGACATTTTCCCAACCAAATCCGATTGCTTGAACTCTAACTTTGTGATCGTGGATTTTACACTCTCTAACTTCAACCTAACTCTTTTGCTCTGATTCTGAGCCCAGGCATGCTAGAATTCATTCTCATAACATCGGTAAATATATCCCGAACTATAACTATATTCATAATTTCCAGTCTAAAGGTGGAGGTCATGTTGCCTAATGAAACATTACAACCCATCCTTGGTAACACGTTCCGGAATCTATGAAATTTCTCTAACCATTCATGTTGTCTGGCTTATAAATCTTTTCTTCCTAATATTACCGCACAATAATCTTGGCTTTTGCTACTGTATCTCTAACAGAACAAATTTCATGGCTTTTGAATTACTATACTTCTCTCACGAGACTGTATATCTCTTCACCAATTCTAGCGTCATCTATTTAGGGGATATTCAATGTACACAACACTGAAAAGTTGGGGTCCTTCATACTGTTAGTGAGAAGCCGAATCATTCAGTTTCTCAACGATCTGGAGAACTAATTAAAAAGAAACAAACAAAACCATTCCGGATCGGTCCCAATCAATTTTTATTCTTACATCTATGACCTAATGTTTCCCACCAATACAGTACTTCTACTTAAAATACACACCTTCGCTCTATCAGGTCAATCTGCTACCACAAACTTATAATCTACTTATTATTTAAAACATTCTCAAACGCTCATCCTGCCTATTAGCGTTTTTCTGGCATCTTAAGTCGGGGCCTGACTGGAGGACATTGCCCAGTTAGCTTTCGCTACTATTATATTTTTGGCTGACTGCTCAGTATACCTCTGAAGACTAAACACCATACAAACAGACAAAGTCACAAACAAAAGACCACACCAACACAGAAAGTTTCGGGCTTCTCCGAAAAAGTGGGAGCTCATATCGCTTGACTGAGGATGAGCCGGTTACATTTCCTTCTTCACTAAATCTTTTATCCTTAAAATCATGAGTCATCGTGCTTGTTCTCTGGCCAATTAGGCTAGAGACAGTGCGTACGGTGTGGAAAATTCATCTCCTCATCGCACGTCGTCGCTAATTTTCACTTCAGCTTAGAAATACGTTGCAGGGATACTCTTACGAGCAAAGCGGACTTTCATTAAACGAAATTGCGACTGAACTCCCATTGGTTTTACTATGACAATCTTCCTGGCCTTCTTGCCAAAAAACATCATCTAACAATTCTCTGCTGACATCATCCTTCCTAACCTACTTAATTCGAATTAGATGGTTCTTGTCTTCAGTAAATACTTCCAATGAAAAGGCCAATCTCTTCGGCATCCTATCTTCCTCTAACTCAACCCTTGGCACGCTTCTGGTTCTTCCTATAACTATTATTTCCTCTCGTCTCCTTCATGTCCATGCCTTTGCCTGTAATACCTATTAGATCAGGTGCAGGGGGGGCGGGGGGCTTTCTGAAATCTATGACGTAAGGACAAGGCGGGTGAGCACCGTGACTGGCCATTCCAATCAAGTCCGGATTTTGAGGGGTGAATGTGGTTCATGTGTGACCCCGCACCCTCTGTTCACTATTTCCTATCCTAAATCTGCACCTTTCCCTCAGTGTTGGATAAGCGCGATATGTTCTCAACCTATTCCGCAAAAAAAAGGGAAGCCCGCGTCTTTCGTCTTTTAACTATCGCCCTTATTAGCTTAACTTGTATTCTATCTAAGATCTTTGAAACCTTCGTCACCATCTCACTACTTAGACCCATTCTGGAATCGACATTCACTATCCTTTCGATCGCCAGTACGGCTATTCGGCGTCGAAGGGTCTCTATTGGCGAAAAAAAATATTCATTTCTTATTAACAGTTTATGGTTTATCCGCTTAGGAATTTCGGGGGGAGGACATTTGCGTGGTGGCGCTTGAAAACACATATCAAGATTTGAACGGTATGCACAGCGTCAACTTCGATTCCAAATCACCTCCTTTGGGTTTTCTCTTCTCCTATTGATTACTTATGTCTAGCTATTTCTTTCATTAACTCGTTCAAATATTCGGTGTTGTTGACTGGGCGATTCTATCTCCTCTTTTTCGTGTCAATGTGGTGTTTTCTAGTGGTTTCTGTCATTGCTTCCTACTTTATTTCCTGCTTTTCATTCAATGATCTTCTTTCCTGTACATCTAACTCTATCCACTCATATGCCGATGACTCGACCCTCCATTCTTCATAAATTCATTCTGTATTTCTGCTCTCTCTTTACTTCTAGAATTGCCTTCGTCTGAACCCTTTCGATTTCTATTCTTCTTGCGGATCTGACAGATTTCGGGTGGTTGCGCATATCTCTTCAACCTTGTGAAATTTAAATTCTTTAAAACCCAATTTCTACAAATCTCCCCTCTCTAAGACACCTTCTAACTTTGCCTAATCCTTGCGCACGGTTCAATCCGTCTCTCCTGTCTGCAAATAATAATCATCTTGGCCTTAATAAACAAAACATTTTCTTGAACCTCACCCTACACATACGGTTGGCTAGGACGCGCTCCAAAGAAGAGAAAAAGAGAAACTGGGCTTCTGTTTACTGCGGACTTTTTTTTCTTCCTCTTCTCAGATTGCTCGCTAATACTCAAGCTATCCGCGCCTTGTATGGAGCTACTGCTCTCTATTTGTGGGGGGGCTTCTGATTTTCACCGGCTTTGGTAGGGTGCAGTCAAAGGCCAAAAGGCTTATAAATTTGCCCTTTACTTTCTAGTTCATTGACCCTCTATCTTTGCGGCGCGAATAATGTTATGTGTGTGCTTTATCTCTTTTCTATAGTACCGCGTTAGGCCAGGCTCGTGCTCGAGGAACTTTACACCGCGTACCACCACCTTGTACCGAGTCCGAGCACAGAGGTGCTGTGTCGGCACTGGGGTTTTGTACGTTGATATTAGTAATCAGGACTTTTCGCCATGCGAGTGCTTCCTTCTTTCCTGCACCTACTTTTGTGGATTCCTTTCGCATCTTACATGTGTTTCCTGGCTCAATTTAATCTCCTCACTTTAAGCTGGTCTGATGCTCATTTGAACGTTAAGTATGCTTAGGATGAAGTATTTCAGCTTCAAACCCCCCTGAACAGGGCTCTGCCGTGAGCGCGTGTCAAGTGATAAAAAAAAAAAAAAAAAAAAAAAAAAAAAATTATTATTATTATATATATATATAATATATTTAGTATTATATATACTATATATGTCAAAAATAACGCCAAGAGGGTAAATGTTATTGTACAGAACGGGGAAGGCACCCAAACCCATGAACCACCCACACAACACGAGACAGACTCAGTGTAAACTATTGTCAACCCTTCATAGAATTCCGATTGCCAGTATTGGGTCCGTCACACGCCGATAAATTTCAAGGAAAATAACACACGTTACTAGACTGGGAAGAGGGGGGATAGCGTTTGTCCGGGGTATAATCCCATTAGGGATCATTAACGTCGAATGCGACTCGATAAACATTGGATAGCGGCTACTGCGTCAACTGTCAAGAGATCAGTGCTGCAGATAACACTCCAGCCGAGGCACGTCTTTCGCGGGTACTTGTCGACGTCTCGAGCTCGTGTAGCCACACAAACGATTGCACAGATACACAAGGTACCAGGAACCATGCACAATGATCGCCGGCAAGGACTAGGTACGCCTTGGAGACGATTTATACGGTTCTTGCTTTGCATTGCCGATGACGCCACACAAGGCAACAGACTACATGTAGATACAAGCTGGCGGAGGTACACAGGCTCAGGCTGAAAGTTGACAATAAGGGCGTCGACCCGCCTGACGGCAGCTAATTACCGCTCGGAGGGTCATGTCTCCACCTCACACCCGACACATCGAAGGGCGCGACTGAATTTGCCCGAGAACACATCATTGAACGGTCGACGATGGGCCAAAGGTGCTCTTTACGGACGAAGTCAGAGCACTGTCTTATACGCCTGGCAGGCTCGTGCTAAAGTAATAACGACGAACGACGGCAGAGGTTTCGCGCAAGCAATGTGCGCAGTGCCGCCGTTTTGAGAGGGTAGTCGGCTGATGGTACTCGGGGAAGGCATCTTTATCGGGCCTACGGAGTTTGCCTTATATCGATGGAGGCATCTTGCAGCCAGCAATTACCCAGCGATATCAAACAGACATCTCGAACCATATGTCGTGCAATAGCCATATTCGTAACTTTTTAGATCTAGCTGCATGGTAGATGCAGACGACACAAGGCACGACTACCTACATAGGACGGTTCCAAATTACGCGTTGAGGGCCAGCACTATAGTCCGGAACATTTGTGCTTATATCCGAAACGTCGGAAATCCGAGAAGCTGCACTCCCCCCCCCCCGGAACCCCCAGGAACTGCACGATTGGTATGGGAGTTCAAAATCGCTTCTCCAGGACATTGCTGCTCTCATCGGAGAGCTGCCAGGACGGTGTAGGCAGTCATTTCCGTGCCAGATGGTCATCCAGGTTATTGAGACAAAACCAAACTCCCGCCGCTTCGCGAGTCAAACATTATGGTTTGCAGCGCCGACTCCGAACATTACTGCGGCCCTTTGGTGCACATTGCCTAGACTTCAACCTATGCTTCTGGGGGGAAACTCACAATTTATTGTCATTGCACATAAAGTGTTTTGCGTTTTCACTTTTATCCCCTCCTTAGCCACGTACCTAATGTGGAATGCATTAAATTTTGAACGTGTTATATCAGTTTATATATATATATATATATATATTATTTATATATAATTATATATATATATAATATATATATATATATAATATATATATATCATGCCATTCTCACCACATAACCTCAAGGGTTCCTTTTTTTCATCTTTTATGAATTATATAAATTATATTATATACTATATTATATATATATATTATATATATATATTATATATAATATAATATATATAAATATTATTAATTATTATTATATATATTATATTCTATATATATATAATATATATCTATGATCATATATATATCTATATATATATATACACTATATATATATATATTATATATATATATATATATATATATATATATATATATATAATAGTATATATATAAAACTGATACTCTCGCCTTAATCACTTTACGACAATAGGCGAACTGTTATCATTACCTATTTTATAGAACCGTACGGTAAATTCGTTTTGGACTTCTAATACAGGGACATACTCTATGGAGAGGTAGTGTGACACGTCTTCAAAAACAGTATCTGTCTCGCACAATTTTCTACTATAGTACTCATTTTGTTACTCTTATACTTTCACCCTAACAATAATCCAACTCTTAAATTCAGTAAAGATTTATTTGGACTCTCTACTTCTTTTTCTTTTATCTCTCTTCGTCTCTCTCTCTTTCTCTCTCCTCTCTCTCCTCTCCCTCCTCTCTCTCTCTATTCTCTACTCTATCTCTCTCTCTCTCTCTCTCTCTCTTCCTTCTCTCTCTCTCTCTCTTCTCTTTCTCTCTCTTCTCTCTCCCTCTCCTCTCTCTCTCTTCTCGCTCTCTCTCTCCTCTCTCTCTCGCTCTCATCTCTCTCTCTCTCTCTCTCTCTCTCTCTTCTCTCTTTTCTCTCGTCTCTCTCTCTCTCTCTTCTTCTCTCTTCTTCTCTCTCCCTTCTCTCTCTCTCTTCTCTCTCTCTCTCTCTCTCTCTCTCTCTCTTCTCTCTCTCTCTCTCTTTCTCTCTCTTATATATATACTTAAATATAATATATTATATTATTAATATATATTATATATAATTATATATATATATATATTTATAATCTATATATATATGACTTCATACGCCATGTTTATGAAGTACGATTCGAGGTGGCTTATATTCATTTGAAAGGAAAGCCACGCTCTAGATTGTTGAGATATTTGATATTTATATTTTCATTCTAAAAGGGCATATCGAAAATGTCGACAAAATCTTTATTACCTAGTTGGGTATATTTAATACTGTGTTCATCGTGACAACTATGCGCTAACGCGGTGTAGATAAAATAGTGACCGCAACGAACCGTGGTTTTATTCTGCGCGTAAATTACAAGTCTCATACTACAAGCACTACAAATATATATATATATTATATAATATATATATAGTAATAATATAATATATATACTATATATTGTATATTATAAAATGTATCAAATGATATACACCATATTTATAGATATCTAAGTCTATACCTCTAACTACATAATAATCTACCAATTATAATATGTATATCTATATATAATATATTTATATAATATATATTTTATATATATATATATATATTATACTATATATTTTAATATATATATTCTATATTTATATATATTATATATATATATTATAATATTTATTATATATAGTATTATATACTATATAATATATATATTAGTATTTATATTATATAATATAATACTTATATATATATATATAATTATAGTCTAAAAATATACATAAAAATTTTTAAGTTTAATATTTAATTTCTTTTTATTTATTTTATTTTAAACTTTTTTTTATTTTTTTAAAGTTTTTTTTATTTTATTTTAAAGTAAATTCCATTGATAATTTTTATTCGAACACCCCCCGCCTTTTAGGATTTCCAACCCGCGTTATGCCTCATTATCAGTGGCTTCAGATCGGAATACCCGTACTTACTATATATATTATCTATATATATATATATTAATATATATTTTTATATTATATATATATATATATATAATATAATATTATTAATACTATTAATAATATTATGTATAATATATAATATTAATATATATATATATATTATTAAATATATATATATATATATAATATATGTTATATTATATATATATGAATAATATATTATATATATAATATTATATTATTTTATACTTATTCTCTATATATATATATATATATATATATATACTATTATAATATTATATTATATATAATTAGTATAATATATTAATATATATAATAAATTTGTACGAATTCGTGCATAAGTCTATGTTAAATTTATAAAGATATATATATATGCTACCAAGATTTCTGGTACACAGATATAAGAACTCTTGTACAAAGCAGTCCTGTTGCCGAAATAACTGTTTCATTCCTTTTTATATTATCAAGGTCACCGAGGTGACGCTGTCGCCAAGGGAGTGCCAATGGAATATTGTCAGTTAGAAAATAGAACGAAGAGCAGGCAGCTAGCGCTCTTCGGGTTGATAATATTGTAGGTTATCATGACCCTTAATAATAATTGATATGTAGGAATAATATATTCGTTTTGAAACTAGTTAAAAACCTAAATTGTGTCTTTGTAACCATAATCTTAGAGGTGTTAAACATGTTAAAAAGGTCGCATCTATCGCAATTCGCAAGATGAGCACAGATGCAGGCCTTAAAGTGAAATATAAAATTCAGCGGAAAAAAAGACAGTGGGAAGAGAAGAATTTCACAGGAACATAGGTGGTTGGAAGAAGAGGCCAACCTTCAGCGAAAGCGGAAGTTACTAATGTCACACAAAACTCATATGCAGACATGGCACTCATTTGCTACGAAGGCGTCGTAAAGGTGTGGTACGTAATGTCAGTTCCCTCGAGAACTGCCGTGTTGTACTAAAGAAAAGAGATATGACTCCAACTACTTCGGCAAGGAAATATGTCAAGTAAGTCGTTAGATAAAGTTAAAACAGTTTATTATTATCGGACTTTGAATCACTATATCTAAAAACGGGTTGAAAACCAGAGCGCCCTTCCAGATATGATAAGTAGTAATCCATACAAATGGCGGATGAGACTCTTTTGTAGCTAGGGTACTGAGAGAGTAAAAGAAGCTCGCAGTCTTAACAGAAAGCACTCCATTTCTTTGAGGCGCCCAGCAACCATTGTTGATGGTGAGGTTTCAAGACATTTTATTTTTTAGTTAAGGCAAGTGTTTTCTGTCAAAGGAGAGACAGGAGAATATCGAAAGAGATAGAGGCACAGTTCTAGATCTAAAAGGAACAGATTTTGAAGTGAGTTGAGGTGAAGGTCGAGTCATCGCTATTGAGTAGATATTTTAGAAGAGCACTCTATAGGGCCGTTAATGAAAGGTAGGAATAAAGTAGCGCATGATATAATACATATGTATTTATATATTAATATATATATATATAATAATAATAATATATATATATATATATAATATATTATAATAATATATTATATTATTATTATATATATATAGATATATTGATATATATAATTATCGAATTATTTATTTTAAATATTCTGTATTATGAATTATCTTTAACAAGTGTTAAAAATCGAAATGGCTAAAAAACTATTGTGAATTTTGAATTAATATCAGCTTGACTAATTATTTAAAGCTTTACTTGATTTGAAGAATATTTCCTTTTCAAAATATTAAGACATTTGGGATACAGACCCTTGACCTATAATAGATACTCCATTGACTACCAAAAGATTTACTCCCTTGATACTAATAGATTAACTATTTACCTGAGAACTTACTTTCTTAGCATCCTATCTATTACACAAAATTAATTTATGCAGCCTTTCAAAAATCATCGATACCTTGTAATCTATTTTAGCTTTGCATAAAACAATAAATTCATTCATGCTATAATATAATAATTAATATATAATATAATCAATATAATAATAATAATATATAATTAATAATATAATATATTGGGGAGAAAGGGATTTTACAGCCATACGTTGCTGAGTATCCTAGGATGCGACTAAAATGGCATAGTAGTTGTGTTGGGACACTTAAAAGCTTATATTCTTAAGGATTCTTATGATTCCCTCGAACACTGTCACAGTCGTGACGCACAGTAACATAGTATTTTTAGCGAGCATGTATGAATCCTTGGTACATGGAATGTAGAAGAAAAAGACGAAGAGAGAGCGAGAGTTTATGGATTATTTAGAAGGGCAGTTTGATTTTTGTTTGTGACTGACAAAGATGTAAGGAAGCGGATCGAGAATGTGTATGTGTTTGACTGGAGAGAAATGGGAGTGTGAGAAAGGAGTGGGATTCTGTCTGATGGAACGATTGATGTACAGAGTTTGGTGGATTGTTTGTTGGAGTCTAGAAATAGTTATATTAAGCTTTAGAATGTAGAGTATGTTTGGTTGTAGCATATAGTCCATCTGAAGGTTTTATTCGGGTTTGGGACTTTTTGTGGATATTCTAAACGACTGTTATGGGTGGGTGAGCAGGGACTTCAGTTATGTGTTAGGCAATTTTAAGGTGGATAGGTGAATAAAAAAGGAATGGTGTAAGAGGTGCCTTTGGGGTTGGGGGAGAAAATGAGTGGTAGGAAGGTGATTGATTTTTGGAGTAATTACACACTATTCGAGCATAGTATACTGATTGTGTAGGTTGTATGGTATCGATGTGAACAGATGAGCTGATTTTGAGTTGTGAGAAGCGGTTGTTGACATTATGTGATGTATGTTAATTCATTGACATTTGGGATGAAAATATCAGCTCATATGTTATTATTAAGTTGTAGGGGTCATAATGAGAGAGATGAAAGAAAGGAAGTGGGAAACCTTTATGAGAAAGCGAAATTAAGTGAACAGGTTATAAAAGAAAAGTATTACAAAGCACTGCAAATAAGTCAGTTAATGAAATGAGCAAATCTTACACAATGAGGATTGTTTATTAATAGTGATGAAAAGTAGGGAGTAGGAATAAGAATGTCATAGTGAACAAGTGGTGGAATGAGAGGGGCGCAACGTTTAAAAAGTTTAACAGGTGGTGTTGTTGTAATAAAGCGGTAGGACGGAGAAAAAGAGGTAAATGACGGTTGAGGGAATTAGGAAGCTGCTTCTGGAGGAAGTACGAAGGTTAAGAAAGGAATATGGAATTTGTTACTGAATGAGTAGAATGAGACTTCTAACTAATAGATGGATGTGAGAGGTCGT
>JABUQX010106382.1:7500-34904 GCA_015478945.1 Trachelipus rathkii | reverse complement strand
TTTACATCATAATATTTATTTATGTTTTACCCTTTTTTTATTTTTTTTAGCTCGTTATATTTGTTTTATAATAGATTTATTTGTTTATCTAAACTAAAGTCAAAATGATCTACGCAGCCAGTTACAAACAGATGGTTAGGTGGGGGGTAGTGATTTTTATTTACCCAAGGGGCCAAGGTTAATTTACAGACTTTGTACAAGGGCAGATGTGTATTTTCTGGAGGACAAGTAACAACAGGTAGAGTTCTAGAATTATATCCTTTCTCACAATTTCTTTCACCTTCTAAAAAAAAAAAAATATAGTTTTTATGAACATTATTAAAATTTACCTGTTATTCAAATTATATTTGCATGTAATTAAAGGTCTATGTGTAGTGTGAAGCGCACAATATATAAATTTATTTATATTGGAAATTAAATAATTCCTACATAATAATAATTTCAAATTCAGATATTAGAATTGAAATATAACAAAATATGAATAAAGATTTAATTTAAGGGATTAAATAGAATTACATATTATATATTTATTAGGAATTTCAAAATTATCTATAAACTGTATATATAATAATACATTAACATTTAAGAGAGTGATTCTAATAACTGCACCCATCATTGCAAACTATATTATAACTATTATAATAGGTACAAGTGATGTATTTTTATCATATTCACAATTTTAGTAAATAAAAGATCTCTCCAGTTTATGAATACGATTTCCGAATTACCTTTTTATTTTTTTTATCTACTTTAAGGGCATATTGGTTTATGATGTAAAAGTGCTTTTTCACAATATTACAACTTGCCACATTACAACGATTGTTAACTCAGTGCTTGTTTCATGGAGTGGAACTGTTCAAGGGAGTCATTGGTGCTAATCACAGGTTGGCACTAAACAAGCAATCAACCCTGGCAGGTAGAACTATGCCCATGGGAACGGTATCGTAGCCAATCAAAGTTGTATGATTATTATTATTTTTTTGGAGAATAATTGAGTGCTCATTTTGTATGCATCTGATTATCACCTACAAGTGTAAGGTTCCTGGGATATAGTTATTTACTGTATATCCCTGGTTGACAATCTTTTAATAATTTGATTAAAGTAAAGTCCAGGTGGATATAAGATTAGGTAATTTATAGAATGATTTGAGTCTAACTGACACTTGCACTTTCGTGTGACTTTAAGTAGTTTATGCTTTCAATACAGCTTAGTTAATATATATAGATGAAATGAATTTCAGTTATGTCAAGCCCTTATCATTAACTGTAAAGATGCTTAGGTAATAGTCTTATTCTTTTTTTGTGTAGTGTGTTTTACCTAATAATGATTAGTTAAATATATATAATATATAGGCAAAATTATCTCTATTTTTATTACAACTATCTAATGATAATTGTCAGTGTTTATTAATATGAAAGTATCTCTTTGTAATATGTTTAAACTAGTCATTATTGGGATAAGGTAGTTTTGAGGTATTTATAAAGTAGGTACCCTATATATAGTTAAATATAGCTCTTTGGATATTATTATTCGTATTATATAATTAGAGTATGATTAGTGTATTTAGTGTTAGGTGTGTGTTGTGTGTGGATAAGTTACTTTTAAATCACAAAAACGTAATATCACTGTGGTAGTGTCTAATGCTGTGTTCGTTTACTTCTAATAAAGATAATTATATACACCTGTATATTGAGCAATATATATATTATATATAATAAAATAGGTGATTGAGTAAAATCACAAATTAATGATCTTATGTATTTATGTTATTATACTTTATTTTTCCAAAAAATTTAATTTTTCATTTTATACCATTTTGCAAAATTATTTTTTTAAAACTAATACCTATACGGTAAACTCATCTTAATTCCGTATTATAAGAATAAGGTATTTCATCACTGCTTTGTGATTCATAAGGATTCTTTTTTGCTACTCTAATAATATTATTTTATCTATATTTTTTTATATCACCCTAATTATATACACTTTACCCTATCTAAAATTAACCCTACTTACAACTTTTAGTTGCATATATAACTCTATAAAGTAGAGGTGTATCACCGTGATTAAGGTATATACTGGATAGTATAATGAAAGTTACTCATAATAATATAATAGTATATATAATATAATATCTAGAACACTCAACTATATGGAGAATCATATCTTATATACAATTATCAAATTTGAAATTAAATCCACGATCGTTTACGAGTCTGGGCGTGTTGCTGTGCACAACGCTTTTTTTGTAAGTTGCACGCCTGTGGCTTGTGTCTTATATGGTGTCTAAACATAGTTCTGATTATCGGTAGGTTTCTCGCATCAGGCTGTATGACTAGTATTTAAAAAAGTCGTTATTCGGACTTATTGCATATTAGCGCGCCTATAACAGCCAATCTCTACTCAGAGATGCACATATTTATAAAGAGACTATAAAGCGGCTGAGCGAATCTCTTCAAAATGAACTAGGTAACAAAGGCATTTTTTATTTTACACATTAATATAGTTTATGAATCTATAAGTAGTATCTATGGCAAACTTGTATCATATCTTAAAAAACTCAGCAATATATAGTATAAAAACAATTAAATTATAATATATAGCTATATAATAATATTATATAAATATATATTATATATAATATATATATATATTATATATTAATATATATATAATATTAATATATATATATAATATATTAATATATATATATATAGTATAATATATTATATATAATATATATATATTAATATAATTAATAATAGTATACTAATATAATTATATATTAATATTAATATATAATAAATATATTAAACCTATATATTATATATATTATTAATATATATATATATATATATATATATATATATATATATAATATTAATATATATATATATATAAATATATTATATATATAATATATAATATATATAATATATATATATATATATATATAATATAAATTATATATATATTAATATATAATATAATATATATATATATATATAATATATATATATATATATATATTTATATAATTAATATATATATATATTAATATATAATATATATATATATGATTATATATATTATTAAATATATTATATATATATATATTAATATATATATATAATATAATATATCAGTATGATATAATATATTATATATTAATATTAAATATTAATTATATATATATATATAATATATAATATATATATATATATATATATTAATATATATACAGTGTGTATCCTGCGTCACTTAGAGTTAGCAATGGTAATATGAAGTAATGGTTATTGTTGCTAAATAGCACAATTGTGCATTGCTTGGTTCTTTTAAAGAATATGTGTAAAATATAAATAATGGTCTATTTAAATATATAACTTTAAGATGAGCATATCTATGACTATATTATATGTAGATTTGGAAGTGAGATATTTTAGAAATTTTTATATTTTTATTCACTAGTATATCTTATTCCTAGCTGTATATATTCTTGATAATGGTGCAGTTAGTTCTAAAAACTAACAAATATAATTTTAATGGCAAAACAAGACTTTTATGGCTTTCTTTATGTACTTTTTCAAGATATTTCCTTGCAGCTCGGCATCGAGTAACTACCTTCTTGGGAAGCACAAACATCGGGATCACATGATATGGAATGTGTAGTCAAATTTTAGAACCTCAAATTCTGTTGAAGATGTTACCCTCTACTGTGTGTTTTAATTTTCTAATATATTATAAATAAAGGTGACTGATTTTTTCTTATCCGTAGTCAATAATATTATGCATTAGCTTTTTATTACAGAGATCTAATATAAGTATAAAGCCACGTTATAGGCTAGAATATATTTTAGCCCGCACGAGACATCCAATAGGCCGAGGCGCATAAGAAACTCTCGCATATTGATATGATGTACTTAACTTGGAGAGGATAAATTCATGAGAGAGTCGCATAGGGCTGACTAAGAGAATGCTGACGAACTAGGAAGTCACTGTTTGCGGCTCATTATTTGGTGTATTAATATAAGGCGCTAGGAGCGCACTCAAAAAATTATTTAGACCGGGTCACCAGCTCAATGAGATATATATTACACTCTAAATTGATACTATTAGGGCAGAGCCCTATCTATGGAAGGAAGTGTTAACTCCATATTTAAACGTACGAGCAGGACGAAGTACCCAAGTCACCTTACAATGAGAGAATTGGAGTCATCTAACAATATTTTATACCCACCCATAATACTAACCAATAGTATATTTGCGAAACCTATGGTGAGATAACCTATATCACTTCAGTTTGTTTAGGACAAGTAGCGTTCTATATATATATATATAACTCTCACTAGAAGTATACTTATACCTAGGGGCGCTTTTTATAATAATATAAATATATAGCATTACTATATAATATATATATATTATATAATATATATTTTATATATTACTATATTATATATATATATATATTAATATATATATATTATATAGTATATTTATTAATATTATATATATAATAATAATATATATATATATATAATATATATTAATATAATATATATATTATACTATATATATACTAATATATATATAATATATATTTATATATATATTATATTAATATATATAATATATATATATATAATATTAATATATACTTTTTGATCGAGCGTATATATAGTATATTTATATATTATATATTCAAAATACTCTAATAACAATAATTATACAAGGATATTAGAATTCTGGATATATATATAACTTACATCACATATTTTTAAAATAAAATATAAATAAGTAATTTAGTGAGCAATGTCACTTTAAATTAAACTATATATATATTATTATAATATAATTATACATATTATTTAATATATACTTATTCTCAATAACTCATATCCCTACTCTCTTATAATCTGCTATGTGTGGGGGAGGGGGAGAAAAAATTGCGCACAAATGTTATTTGATATTATGAGCACGTACTATTCGTAAGAAGCGATAAATGTGGACATGTGTTTAGTTTAATTTTGTGGTATAAGTGAGTTGCTCTCCTCGACATTTGCCACAGTTATCATATATTGACACAGTGCTGACATTGCTAACTTGCAACTTACGCCTCGGACGGACTCGTGATCATCTGCTACTAGTTTAACACTACTACTCTAATAATAAATAATCCTATACTATTATTTTCAATAGACGAAAATATGATAATGAATCAAATGGTACATGGAATGTTCAGAATAAAGAAATAGAAATGTAAAGTAGGAGAAAGAGAGATGAATATGTATGAATTGGTTTTTAGATGCAATATAGATAATTATAAGTATATTGTATATAGTTTAGTGTACATATTGGTTTTTAACTATATATTGCTTGATGGTTAAATTAGTTTAGAACCGTTTGAGAAGAGTATTATAAATAAAGCAGATTATCTTCTGTGGAGATACTCAAATATTATTTTCTTGCAATGTTGATGGATAAGGTGTAAATGATAGTATTAAGTCAGATATTTCAAAAGATTTGATTGTGTTTGTGGTGACCTAAATGGTTGGATTAATAGGTGATATCTAAAAACGGATCTATGGTAAATATATTACGGGTTATAGCCTTTGGGGTGCTACAGGTATTAAAAATGAGAATGTGAGTAGGAATAGAGTTGATTGATTTCCTGTGGGTGAGAGTATAATATAGTGTGTAAGTAATAACCTTATTTTCTTGAAGCAACAACAGTATTCATATTAAGTTATATCACTTATAGAGTTGAGGGTTGTATAATAGGTTAGTAGATAGGTATTATCGAGAAGATGAAATAAAGTATGAATTGATTTTGTGTTATGTGATTAAGAAGTATTGTTGAAATGGGTATTCTATTGTCTGAGAGATTGTTTAAATCAGTGAAGGGGATTAGGAATTGCGGGAATTTAGTTGGTATCACATAGTTGCTATACTCATTGAGAGTAGTCCGATTGTTCACTATAATATTTTATTGTAGATTTAGTTAGTTGTGGCTATAAGGACCACGAAAATGAGAGGAAAGCTGTATAGAGTAGAGTAAGAGGTAAGGCTTGGGCCATCACGAATCTTTCAAGAAAAAGAAAAGTATTAAGTGAACAGGATTTATAATAGTATATGACTCTAATATTTTAAAGATGTCGCTTGCAAATAAATCAGTTGAATGGTGTATTATTAAAAGTTGATCTATATGGCTCACATATCCGTAACGTAAACTTAAACGTCTCTATAAATCGATTAAGTGTATCAGAGGCTTGCTTTAGTCCAAAGATATGCCCAGAGTATAATTTTGTAGGAGGTGACTTTAAAAGTTATAGGTTATATGTCACAGATACATGTTTATGGACTTTCAGTAATAGAGAGATCGCAGATGAGATTCATGCGCAAACACGATGAAGTAGATCGACATAGCGGTTTAGTAAAGTAAGGAAGAAGCCTAGAATTTGAATGAGTAATTCTTTAAAAAAAAGCTGCAATGTAATGAGGTTTCGCAGAAAAAAAAAATGTGGTTGTGTATATATCTAAGTGTATGGTAATTAATAGGAAATACTGTATTATGACTTGAGAGTACATAGGCAGAAAAATGACGAGGGACGGTCAGACTGAATACAATGTTTGGTAAAGGCAGAGTATGAATATGTTGCGAAATTATAAAAAGGTAAATTAGTGTAAATTGATTCTAGAGAAGAGCAAGGACGCGTGAAGGTTTACAGAAGCTTGATATATCTAGAGATCTACTCTCACGATAAGTGATATATGTGACGCACAGCCATAATAGATAATGTTAAAACTGATTATAATATTGGATGATGAGGAGTAGTGTGATAGGAACATATTTGAATAATTATGCATAAACATTTGAGGGCTAAGTAATTATTAGAAAGAAGTGATAGTGGAATGTAGGTGTGGAGTTATAATTGATATGAGTGCATATAGAGGGATAATACGGTATTTTTGGGGGATGAGATCATTTAATAGGAGGAGGTTAATGGGTAGAGTGAGAAAAGTTGAAGTAATGGTATAAATCTTGTAAGGTATAATTAGATGGATATTAACTGTATAATGGTGAAATATCATTATATAGATAGTGGAGGCGAATGGTGTATTATGAAGTTGGATTATGGAAGTTAATGTTGATAACAAAGTCATCTTTATTGTGAGGTTACAATAGTTTACCGAAGGCATAATGGTTGGATATGTATGGGAGTTGGAGAATACGCCTCATCCGGAGTTAGCTTCTTATATAATGAATTAAGTAGGTGAGACGAGAGAGTGTGATAGGGGAATTAGTTTATTCAGTATTGGAGGAGGGAAGCTATATAAGCTCAATGCTGTGGTGTCGAATTCTAGGTATGAGAGTAGCAGAACAGCAAGTTGCGCTATGAAGAATAGACTATGTATGCGGATCTTGAGCAAGGCCTCTCCGTCACGCACAGAATATGAGGGTTTGACGTGTTTAGGAAGTTTGAGTAGGAGATATATTGGGTTGTTTGAGCAGGATATAGGGTTTACATTGTAAGGTATCAAATGTATTGTGAGAAATTATGAGTAAGATAAGGAAGGATGTAATGTGATGTATTGTAGGTTTTATGGATTTGCAACGAGTCGAGGTAGGTTTATCAAGCCTTCAGTTCGTATACAGGCCTTTATACGGGTTTTTCTCATGTCTTAAGCGAGAGTTTTTTGGTTTTTACGCGTTAATACCCTCACGCTTAAAGTTACAGATACTCATAGTCATACAGAGAAATGGCAGTTCCTATATAAGATTATAGTTATAGTTAATATTAAGTTAACACGTTAAGCTATCACTAAAGTTACAGCTTTAAGTCCTCATCAAAGTTGCAAGCTCCACACAATACTAAGGTCTGCTATTTTCAAGTGAGTCTGCATCTAAATCACTTTATGGCCTGAGTATATCGCTGACTCACGGTTATAGTTCCTAAACTTCATAGTGCTTATTTAGTGTCACTAGGATTTTATCTCCGGTTAAGTCATTCGTATTCGAGTTTGGTCATATTGTTGTTCTCACATAGTGTTTACATTGAGATATTAAATGAGTTCTAAAGCGCATTTAGGTCCTGTAGGTCCATATAGGTTAGTGCTCTCTTGATTTATTCTCAGTTATGTAAATGGATATGGTTCTCACAGTTTATAGCGTTTTATTGATATATCAGCGGAGTTCTCATGGCTTACCTCATAGTTTGGCTTGGACTTAATGAACGTGCCAATCATGATACTCAGAGATCTACAGCCATTCGTATTTAGAGAACTCTTCACAGGACCTTACATGGATTCTATAAAATAGGAAGTTTAGATCACGCCTCATATTTATCTATAAATGTTCATTATAGTTATGAGCAGTATTAAGACTATTAAGTGAGTTATGCAAGTTTTACTTTTTTTATACGCGCTTACCACATATCATAGGATTAGGCTTAGGTATAGCTTCTGTATTATAAGTTCAACGGTCATTATGCATATTAGCGCTCTGGAGTATATCAACACCTTGTATGTAGTTGGCATCTTCTTTTCAAGCATGAAAACGTTCTCTCATAGAAAACTATATCATCTATTCATCTCTCTCTATGCACAAGTTGACTTCAGCCTGCACTTCTTATTCCCATTGATTCGTCAGCCATCTTGGGTATCAGGCCCATTACAGTATAACAAGAGACACTGACTAGCTACCAGAAGTTACTAAAGTCGTCTAGAAGCAGAGGCTCAAGGCTAAATTCTTATCAGTGAAAGTTTACGGGTGGCTTCCTGTATTATCTTACTTTACATGATTTGAAGGGTGCTTTGAATGATCAGAGGAAAAGTAGTTTATTGTTGAGGCCTAATTAATCAGACTGTAGTTTAATGTCGATCTAGGATAATTAACATTAGCTGCTCTTACATCTCGTCATCCTCGAAGTCGTGAGCAAACTCATCTACTCAGGACTTATTCAGACCTAGACTTGAATAAAATATAAGGTAAATAGAAAGGACTACATAACAAGTTATTTTTTGTTATATATTTGTCTGATCAAACTGTTACGAGAGAGAGTGTAATGTGACCTGTTCAGTTATGGGTTGTTGCATCGTACATGCTACTTTTAGAGGAGTGACAAGAAGATCTCTATCTTTGTCCATTTACTCGCTAAAGATGAAGTGGAAACTAATACTTTGACTGGTTGTTAGAGTGTGATATGGTGTAGAGTATCTCTTAATGGTCTCATTTGCGTCTTATTGAGCTAATATTGTTATCTGTATCTGTAAGAGTGGCTAGACATACGTAAATCGCGTATGGAGTGTCCTCTTTTAGTGGCCAGTAGAATGCACTAGCAAACACCCGTAACTAACCTACGACAATAAACATTAAAGTACTATTTGTTGTTTTTTTGGAGTCTATATTTAAGTTCTCTACATCACTCAATAACAATCATTCTCTAGTTCTTCTGACTTCCACATCTTGTTATATAACACAGTCTTCGTTTAATACCAAGTCACACAATCGAAATTAAACTTACTCTGAATAAACCGCTTATGCGATTGAACTTTGATTAAAGTCTTTGTACTCTATCTATAGGAACGTTTTTACATTTGTTATATCCTAAAATTGGAAGAAATTAAACTATCAACGATCAACTTAATAATAGAACCCAATAAAAAATGACACACTCAACATCGCATAATGATAACAATTGAACCACATGGACTTTAAGTCGACAGCCTGAGCTGTCACTAAATTATTAAAACTACATATTCCTATATAATGAGTATTTGATCTGAAGAACATAATCCAAGAGAAACCTCCCCTCTGAAAGCCCCTTCTGATCAACTGTTAAGCCTGTGAACCAATTCAGTTAGTGCTTGTTACCTCCATGAGACCGATCGAGTTTAGTTCCTTCCTCACTTTCCTAATTACGTGGCATTAACACAACCCAACAAAAGTAGTCAATTACTTTCTTACATACTCTCAAAGTATTTTTAAAATTAATCTTCGCTTAGTATAATTACCCAACCCGGTTTGTATCCCGTCGTAATCACAGTACCTCCACAAACAATGGCATTTCAACTGCAAAGCATCTCTCACCTACCAGAAGAACTCTATACCCAACCAACACTTTCTCCATAACCTGTTTAAACCTGACTCCAACCTTCCCCCTCTACGGTTACTCTCTTGTATGCAAGCTAAACATAAACCATTGGAAGGCATTTATGATGCAGGTCTCTGTTCACCAATTCTCAATTGACAAAGTTCCTTAAGAACGCAGAGCATAGCAATCAGAGCCGAATAAAATATAGTATACATTTAGAGTTCCTATATCGCCTTGTCTTGCAACAGTCGTAAGATATCTCATCCAATGGATACACCTGCCACTACCTGCTCACCTCCGTTTCTCAAAAAAACTGAACAATTTCAAAAACAATGTTGAAACATACACGATTACCTGTCATCTAAGTATATTTCCACCATATGGACAAATATTTATTATTTAATTGATGTGAACGAGTCCAACACGGAGAGTACCATTCTTTCTCAACACACTACACCTGTACCTTTTAGCTTTTATTGCATTAGAGACAACCCTCCTATACGTCATGCACCCACTTCCCTTCCCATACTGAGAATCAGCTATATAAATTTAGTATCGTTTTATAATATGGGAATCTCACACCCCCACATCCTCACCTAATAGACTCAGGGTTATATTCCTCATCTATAAGTATACAAAGTTATAATAAATTACATAGAGGAGTCAGGGATAGAAATGAGAGTAACTGCAAAGCATAATAATGTATAACGCCACACTGCAAACAATGGCTAAATGAAATATCAGGACACGCGCGTTTGCCTACTGCAGATATTTCTACCCTCCTTTCGACTAAATAATACACAACTAAGGGGATGAGAGCTATTCTAACCATCACTATGTAACAGTAGTGCAGAATGATATTCATTCTTACCACTATATATAAAAACATATATAATTATTACTGAGTATCAAATAAACAAATTATGACTTCATTTCTACTATGCACAAATACAACATACTAATACACTAGTATTTGATGTAATGAATTACATATAAGACTAATAATATAAAATATCACCTTAATAATCAACTGCATTAATAATAATAATCAACATATAATGCAACATATTAAAAGATGATCCTAACATCAACAATGAGAAAAATCTACTCACACATTAGTTTTATAAAAAAGTAATTATGAAATCAAAGTAAGTACATCTGCCTCCTTCCCATAAACTATGGTTATAAGATTCATTCGCCAATATTACTGTGAGACACACACATACTTAGAGAAAATCATTGCTAAATCGATCAGGCGTGAGGGTGTCTTGGTGATATATGTTATAATGAACTCTTGCATAAGAAGTTAGCACTAGATGTGATACGACAGCATATACTATATATGGCTAACGAAGTGGATTGTAGACTTGTATCAGCTTTAGTGAGCGAGCAATAAATGATTGACTTGCACAATATTCAATATCTAGTAAATCTTGAATAAACTTCTATATACGGGATGGAGAAATCAGAAATGATCGAAGTTGTAATATATTTTAATAGTAAACAAAAAATGTAATGGACTTTTCGTACCTTCTTAAGGTATATTATAACTGATCAAGGATAAACATGATTGGAAGCACTATCCTCAATATAGAAGAAAAAAGGGATCTCTTGACCTTCGAGCGGAGTCTGCAGAAATGTATACTTTAGATATTGTTAGAAGGGTTATGTTTAGTATATTTATACCACTATAGGCAGTAATCTAAAAAGTAACTAATCAGTGTTCGTTCGAGAAACGCAGAGGAGGAGAGGACGAAATTAGCGAATATGACTTACATAGTACGAGTCCGGCACTGAGACGTGTTCGCCACATGTATAATTGATATATGATTCAGGGGACGAATGGAAGTTTATTAAAGTACTATTCTGAATTTATAATAGCTTAATGTTAAGCCTAATATTAATAGTTTTGTAGCAAAAGTTTGGGTTCCCCATATTTATAGGAATGAACATGATATCTGAGGAGTATAATTTAGTGTCAACTGGAGAGCAACAATGGATAAGATATCTGGCGAAATCCGATCGGTGGAAGAGGTTTATTGAGGAGCAGGCATCAAAGGATTTACGGAAATCGTTATGTCAGTGTTAGAAATAAGGCAATTTTACATAGGAGGAGACATGTAACATAAATAACTTTACATCTATTGATTAAAATATATACATGATGACCATTAAATTATCTTACATAGACAGATCACATGTATGATGGCAGAATATAATCCACAGGTGCATATAATAAGAAAAATTAAGAAAAGCAATGCCTATCATATTAATATATTTAATCATAAGTAATAAACATATCATTCAGTAATATTTAGGATTGTCCTAAATTTTTTGAATGGTTTGCCGAAGAAGATATGTTGAGTGTGACTTCAATTGCTAAACATTTAGAAAGGATTGGAATAAGGTATATATGGATTGAGTTTGGGCTCACTTAATAGAATTTTTGAGACTTAAACCAAATATGTAGCAGGTTTTTAGTTATGGAAATTATTTAAAGGTCTAAACTGGATGATATATGAATTGACAAACTTATTTAAAGCTTGCTCAGTGTGGTTAAGCAATAGTACTTTAGACTATAGTTTTTTTTTTATTTTGAGGTGGTATGAACTTAAATGTATACTAATGTCAGTTATATTGACAAGTTATACTCCGATAGTAGGTGCTTTGTGGATTTGCATTAGCATGTATTTGGTTGACATAGGTCTATTTAGTTGATCTGGACAGTCTCGATAGCTCATTGTGACTTACTTACTGGCTCCATAATGCTTCTAACCATTCTAATATCATAATCCAATATTATTAATAAATTAATGAGAACCATTGCATATAAGTCTCTCAGGATATAATAGGTATATACTACCTTTCACTCCACACTCTCACATTACATCATCTGGATCATAAAACAAAATTCCCTAGTCCTTTAAAACCTACCACTTTGACATGACAGACGTGTCAATTTTAGATTTAATATCAACACTTACTTAATGATCAACCTATAATATATAATCACTTTCATCAAATATAATTACAAACCCCACAGCACCTAAGTAAGAAAATAAAAATCTAACACACAATTATTATAATATATATACCAATTTACTGACATAATAACATGCTCCCTACCCCCGACCCCCTACTTAATCCACAACTTTAAGCCAACAATCACACAAACAATTAACCTTAAGGAATGAATTTCTGCCCATATAGCTCAAATGAACACCATAACTTTCAAACACAATCCACACCGGAAAATAGCCCCTACGGAAAGAACTTTTAATCACCATCATAACGTATTTGCTGTCCAATCTCTCTTGAGGAACCATCCTCCCTTTGAATAATTGCAAATTATGAAATCAATTAATCACTCTCCCCCACTGTCAAAAGGATGTTTTTCTACCCAGAATCTAAACTAATGATGTCAAAAGGTACAATTACTTGTCTAGAGCTAACAAAGTGCTTTAATTCAGGAGGAATCAGAACAACTTCAAACACTGATTATTTTAATAATGGTATCGCTGAGCCCCTTCCCCCTCAGCGCAGTCTGGGCTGTGGTGAATACATTATCTTGAAGAGAATGGCCCATATTTCTTGTAGAAGGGTGAGTCAGTGGGTGACAAGTAAGTAAAACTATATATAAACCTTCTTTCTTTCTTTCTTCCTTCCTCTTTGCCCCAAGATTGGGGCTAAGGTGCTCATGTAAATAGAAGGTCATCGGAAAGAAAAGCGTAGGATTAAAGGAAGGATGACATAACAGTCGTAAAAAGAAAAGCCTCAGCTTACCAAAGCCCCCTCTTAGTAACAATTAATTAGTGAGAGTGCAAGTCACAGACACAGAAAAATCCACCCTTTAAGAGCAATCATGGGACCCCACGAGAGAGAGAGAGCGGACCGTGCACCTCACCTATGGAAATTCGTCCAATGTTACAGGGTTCATCCCTGGCCCAGGTGGGCCCAACTCATCTCTCTCGCCCATTAACCAAAACCTCCGCCCATTCTCTCCTATCTATGTCACCTTTATTCCGCCTCTGCCAAACTCAACATTTCTCTCCTTCAGACATTCCGTTCACCGACTCAATCCACTTTTCTCTTTCGGTCTCCCAGCCGGTCGGTCTCCAACATCCTGTTAACCAACCGACTGTCATTCATTCCTTCCACCCATATGACCAACCATCTCAACGTACTTTCATTTATTCTCTCATTTACCGCCTTTCTTCACACCACAACAAACCTCTCAATACGTTCATTCCTCATTTTATCAATTCTTTTTCACACCCTAACACACTCCTCAAGATTGTCCATAGCTGAACACATTTGAACTTTAGATCTATAACTTCTTTATTCCAGACCATAAGTCTCGCTACAATACATAACACAGGTAACAACATAACCCTCATGTAAGACCCTACCGCATCAAGCTTAGTCCCTTACATTCACCAACGATTTTAATTGCACCAAGCCACCTTCCTGTTCAATCATGATCTACCTTACTACACTGCTGCATCATCTGTTCCCTTCTCATCCAACACATACCCTAAATATTTTAAACTCAGACACTTCTCCAGCTGCTCACTCATCTAACATAACTTCAAAACACTGAGGACTGTCCTCCACTCCTCCCCATAACCTTAACTCTTATCTACGTTTAACTTTCAAACCCTCCTTTTACACAACCTGCAAAACCATCCAACCAATCCTCTCAAACTCTCTTCAGACTCGCCACAAAGAACCAAATCATTGCCGCATACAATAGGTTAGGGAACCCTCCACTCCTCTCCATTCTCCATCATTCTACCACCACCATCTTCCTGCCACCGCCACCTCGAATTCTTTCATTAACCCCATCCATATTACCACAATTGAAATAAGCCATAGGAGACATACAAACAACCCTGTTCTTCACTCCGCTATTCAATCCTAAACCAATTCACCATTGACCCATTATTCTTAACAACACACGCTTCACTTCCGTCATACATACTTTTGATTCACATTCAGAGCTTTACCAACCAACGACCATATATCACTAAATCCTGCCCATAAAGCTTCCCCTATTAACTCTAATCATACGCCTGTTGTAAATCCATAAAACCTAAATATAATTTAATTGTTTCTTCTCCCCTCATTTTCTCAATGCATTTGTTTCAAAATGTAAAGATTTTGATCCACACATCCTCTAACCACTCTTAAACGCACCTTGTTCTTAACCAATCAGTCCCTCAGTCACTCGACGGACCCACTCTTTGACCAAAAATACCAGCATATATATCTTCCCTACATACACTCAATAAACTTATTCCCCTATAAATTTCTTAACAGTTCCCTCTTTTCCCTTCCGCTTACCCTTAATACAAGGGTGTATTACCCCAGCTCTCCTCCTAATCCTTGGGAACTATACCCCCTCCATAAACGCTTTGTTAACACATCTTCCATATCCAGTCAGTAACAATCTCTCCTCCATTCTTGATCATTTCACCTAGTAATTTCATCTATACCTGCAGATTTACCATTCTTTCAACTTTTTCTCGCGCTACCCATTACCTCCTCCTTTACTAAACTCATCCCCCAAAATACCTATTCCTTCTTCAACCATCAAAACCACACACATTCACTAACCCCTCATCATTACTGTTAATATTGTGCAGATTTTCGAAGTGTTCTTTCCACACTCCCCTCACATTCATTTCATCAGTCACGAATGCACCATCCCTATTCATTGTTCTAAGAAGAATCCCCCTTACCGTCATTCTTAACCTTTCCTCTTCCTTCCAGAAGAGCTTTCGATTCCCTTTGAATGTCCTCATTCATCCTCCTTCCAAAACTGTTCATTTAAACTCTTCAGCAAATGTAGGGAGTTTTTTTTAAAAGTATTTTCTGATTATTGTCTATTATTTATTCAGTACTCTTCAGTATAAATGGGAAGATGTTTGCGGTATCTCTTCTTTTTTTACGCTTTTAATTCCACAATGTTTTTCAACTTCTTATAACTATTTGACATTAAGTTACTCAATGAGATAAACATTTATTGGGGGTAACTATCAAAAATTTCTTAGAGGAGATTGTGTCATAAAATAGCCAGAAAGTGCAAGTATACTAAACTTGTTCACAATTCAATCCCGATTTTACTAGCGAGCGCTCTTACATACTTATCTTATTGTCTCTTGTTCACATTAACTTCTCACTCTTAATTTTACCCTTTTCCTTTCGTATCACCTTCCTCTTCCATCCAAGCCCCCACTAAACTTAATTTTCCATAGAACAACATAATGATCCGATAATCCCATTCCTAAACACCTCACTGATTTTATTATAAAAAACACCAATAACTTCAACAAACTCCTTCCTTCACCAACACAAAATCAATCAGTTTTTTCCACTTCGATAACCATCTCTACCTACAAACAACTCTAGTATACTTATGAATATTTCTTTTCCGCTCGTTTTTATAAGAAAGTAATTACTTACTCACACATCTACCTGCTCCTCTTCACAGATAATTCCTAATCCACTCTTCCTCACCATTTCTCTCAATTTTCTCCCCCCACCTCTCTCTCAAATCACGTCCACTCTGTCTATACTCTCTAACCAATCCATTCTCTTTTTGTACTCTACACCTATCCAATCCTATACTTCAGGTTCCCCCAAACACTATCCAATTTCTCGCACTCTTTCCTAGTGTATCTTCAAAAATATTATAATAAATATATAAGATATACTATTAAACAATTAGGGTACTGATATATATTATTATTATTATTATTAATTTATATTAATTATTTAATATTATTAAATATTATTATAATAATTTACGATTATATTCTTTAAATGATTACCATTATCATTATTAGATATATGTAAAAATTAATAAATTTAAACATAACCTTACAGTTATTATTACATTATTATTATATAATTATGATATATAGTATGTATAGTTATAAGTTAGTATAGTATGATATAATAGTTAGGTCAGGTCGGTGACGGGAGGTGTAACCGGTGGCCCAGCCCTGCTTAAGGAGAGGTGGTGGATTCCAGTAGGTACACCACCTCTAAACATTTGTATATATATGAAACCTCTGTAAAGATAATAAAAGAAAAAAGAAACTATCCACTTGGGGTACTATCCCCACTTGGGCTTTAGCAGAAATACAACTTTCAAGGTGCGTAATTGGATTAAGTTATTGTAAAACGATCATCTAGTATTTAAACATTCTAGAAAATGTTTCTGTGACAAACAAATTTAAAAAAATGTTTTTAAAATCCAAAGGATCGTTTTCTAGGAACAAATAAAAATTGCCCTTTCAAATAAAGAATCTCATCTACATTTTTGAATAGAATGTTATGAAGTTTTTTAACTTTGTTTATATATAAATGAAAAGCAGGTAAATTATTTTAATTCTATTTTAATTTTCGCTAAAGTTGATATTATCACTCGTATGTATGGGTTAGTGTTATATGCCCCTCCAACAGTAAATTTTTCTTGTTATGTACCCAAATCAGTTCACTTTGTTTGGAGCTAAATTCACACGGGCCTAATCTTGTGTCCGAAATTTCACTTGACACGCGCCGGGGGGGGGAGTAAAAGAGATTGGAATGCCTAATGGGGTGTGAAGCAGACAATCCTATTCTGGATTGTTTCAGTAGTGATGGGTGGGGTTATTGCATTTATTGGGGGAGAGCATTTGTTTGATATTGAATCGTTTATTCAATTTAGTGAATAAGAGATATAGAGGTAAAAAAGGGGGTGAGGGGTATATTTAAGGTGAAGAAGACTTTAATAAAAGAGTGTAGAAAGATATATATTTATATTCTGAAAGAAAGCGAGATAGTCAAAAAGTTTCAACATTTGTTGAAGGGGTTAGAGAGGGGCTGGTTTGAAATAGGACAAACTTGTTCAAGCCTTTTTTCTGAGTCTTAATGTTATGGCATAAGTCTATTTAGACTCTGATCCTAGATTATGTGGATTATTTGATCATATATTTCTCATTTTTCTCATTTAATATAGTGATAAATAATTAATTTTATATTTTAATGTTTAATATATATACTTATATAAAATGTATTAAAATTACTATATGAAGATGTATTAAGTATAAAAAGAAGAATAAACCAACATGGTTATGATTAAACGTAAGATGTGGAATACCATATAACACCCTCAATGGTGGTCCCTGATCTACTTCTCCTTCCAGATGGTACTCAGCACAGGAAGCTTTTATTAAAACTTTAATAAATACTTTTTACATCACTTTAATATGTGTATGTAAGGAAGTGTGATCAGTTATAGTGTAGTTGTTTTGTTTGTGTTTAGTGTGACTCAGGTGTGTTTGTGATCTAGTAGTGTGTTATGTGCCCGTTTGAATGTGTTCACAAGAGAGAAAAATGTGATAAATGTATGTTTAAATAAGTGGCATTATAGGGAAAGGTCGGTGTGGGGACAGGATGCTGTTAGATGCCTATGAATGTGGTGGTCGATCATGATGGTCATGCCCGCCTGTGTACGCTTATGTATATTATGATTTGATATATATAGTTATATATATGATATAATATATATTAGTATTGATTGTATGTTAAGTATATTAGTTATTAGGTTATAGGATATAATGTAGTATGATAATATATAATAGGATATGTTAAGTAGTATTATGTAGTAGTTATTAAGTGTGTAGTGTTAATGCTATTATATAGTAATATATATATTATATATGATATAGATAATAATATATAATTTTATTTCCTACACGCTCTATGTATGGGTATTTTTGCCCTGTCAGTTTTGGGACCAGCATCTTTTCCTTCCTGGCCCCTAAAAAATTTCTTCGATCTTTAGATGCATCTTCTTGGAACTATTTCTCTTCACTGTGCATTGGTTACTCACGTATTTCTAAAGTCGTTGATTATTAATATACACTCAGGTAGTGGTAATTCATCCTTATTCAGTATGGAACTAGCTAAAATTCTATACTTCATTTGACTTCGAAACTCGTTCCTCTTAAGAGCTCTTCAATATATTATATCATCCAGAATATGCGTGGTTTACTAGGTGCATAAGTATTATCCTCAATTGCTGAGTCCAAGAATGATTCTAACAAGACAGAAAAAGTAAATAAGATTATCGGTGTTTGCAAGCCCTTGTATTGCCTACTATATATATTAATAACTAATGATATTAGATAAATAAAGGTGTTATCCTTGACCTTAGTAACCAATGACGAAGAGGTCTCTCATTCCATATTGATCAGATGTGTCCACTAGATTTTCTAAACTTTATTGGACAGATAAATTTGTTATTGAGCAATTTTAAAATTATAGCTACCACATAGTTGTTAATAAATATATATATGAAACAGTGGTATTAATTCATCACAATCTCAAGTATATATAAATATTAATTCTTAAATTAAAATTAATCCAAAAGATAACTAATAGCCAGAGAATAATATATATTAATATATATATTAATATATATTAATATATATATATATATATATATATATATATATTATAATTTATTTAATATTAATATTTTAATTTTAAAATAGGATTTGACAGTATCTCTTTAAAATATCCTACTATATTAATATAATTTAATATATATATATAGTATATTAATATATATATATATTATGTTATTTTATTAGATTAAATAGTTATAATTATAAAATAATACTAAATTAAATATTATGTATATAAAATTGATATTATTTATCAATGTATTATTAGTACATTGTTAAATTATGTATATGATTCAGTAATATTATAATTTTCTCAAGTTTGATATTTGTATATTAAAAACTTTGTTTTGGAAACCTTTTCCTATAATATATATACAGGCGTTTAATTTTTTCATTTAAAAAAAATAAATGAAAAATGACTAATACAAACCTATAATTAAATTCGTTCTTCATTACTTTAATTTTAATATAGTAGCGGGACAATGGTAAACTCCATACATGATATTTCGCAAGGTTGTAGGTGCCCAGACAGTTGGCGAAGTTCAACAAATTGTGTCTGCTTCTTCTACTACTGGAGTTCAGCATGTTGTTTGTGGACAGCAAGTTGGAACAGTACAGCAAGTAGCACAACCTCAGTTGGTATGGGTCATAAATATTTGGCATGCATGATGACTCACTCACACCATATATATTATATGTAAATATATATATATATATGATTTTTAAATATATTTTCTTAAATATATATTATATATATATATATTATATATATATATATATATATATATATATATATATTATATATATATATATATATATAATATATAGTATTATATATATTATATATTATAGTGGACTTTATTAATTAATTAAAGTGATCCGAGTTAAATTTAGGTGTGGGCTGGGAGAAAATTTAAAGGGTCCTTAGAGAGACCCAAGCTAACCTAGCTGATTTTCATGAAACTTTAGGAAATGTGAGAAATTGTCTTTAAATAATGAAAACCTTAAAATAATCGAGAAATTATACTAATGCATTGCACACGAACGTTTGTCTAAAGGGCTTCGACCCGTGAGCGGGGGGGGGGGGAATTTAAAATATTCGTTTTTAAAAAATAATTAAAAGCATGCATCTTTTGTAAGATTTAAATTTTAACATTTTATAATTATCGACATTTGGTGACGTCATAACTTTTTTTGAGGGTCATTTCTGGAGTTTTACACAAGTTTTACTCCAAGTTTTATACAAGTTTTATACCAGTTTTAAACAAGTTTTACACAAGCTTTAAACAAGTTTTACTTAAGTTTTATGCAAGTTTTACACAAGTTTATGCAAGTTTTATACAAGCTTTGCACAATTTTTTCCACATTTCCTTTACTTTTATGCAATTTTTCATTCATTTTTCTATTTTAACTACAAAAAATCATTACATAACTTCAAGTCTTCTCGACCTCTTTGAAGCAATCACGAAACACCAAACCCCAGTGACTAACACAAATTAAAAAAAAAAACGCTGCTATAGATACATGTTATAAATATGAAATTAGGAAACTTCATAGCTTTTTTCAGGGTCATTTCTCTAGTTTATTTTTTATAGTTTTCATTATTTTTTTCGATCATTTTTTTCAAGTTTCATGCAATTCGGAAATGATTGTTTTAATTAGTTGTTTTAATTGTTTTAATTATTTTAATGTTATGTATAAATGGGAGTAGTTTGATTAATTTAGTATTTAATTAATTAATTAAGAAATAAAATTATCTTTAAAAAGAAATTTCATAAAATATAAAATATTAAATTTCAATTAAAAAAAATTTATTTATTTTTTTTAAAATTTTTCAAACGAAATATCAAGGTTTCACAGTTCTCTCTCTCTCTCTCTCTCTCTCTCTCTCTCTCTCTCTCTCTCTCTCTCTCTCTCTCTCTCTCTCTCTCTCTCTCTCTCGTACACACACACAAACATACCTACATACATACATACATACACACAGTTCTCGTACAGATTTATGTGATGGCATATATAATATATATATTATATAAATATATATATATTATATATATATATATATATATATTATATATATATATTATATATATATAATATATATATATATAATATATTATATATTATATATATATATTATAAGGCCAGTTCAATCACTTATGTGATAGAAGTGCATTTCTGGTAGATTATATATATAATATATAGTATAGTATATATATATATTATATATATATATATGATATATATATATAATTTATTTATTATATTATATATATATATATATATATATATATATATTATATATATATATATATATATAAAACCGGTTCAATCGAACTTTCTGTGAACTAAAAGTGCTTTGGGAATATGTTCTGTTGTTGGTGTTGGTAATATTTTAGTGTCACGTGACTGTAGTAAATTTATGTTAACGACAAATTTGGTATCCGCATCCTCAACCGCATCTGCATAACATCTGCATAAATAGTATCATCCTCAACCGCAAGAAATTTTAGTCAGATATTTGAAATCTTATCTTTATTAATATTTTACCCCCACTTTGTAGGGTTGGCCAAAGCACCGGGTACGGTGCGGTTCTGTGCCTAGTGTGCTCACTCTGGTGCGGTGGGATTTTTAAAACATAGAGGTGCGGTGTAAGGTTTTAAAACCATAGGGGTGCGGCGGGGTGTGGAAACTCCGGTATTTTGCCAACCCTACTTCAGTGTATTGGTATTCTAGTTTCTCTTTTAACTTACCTCTATAGTCGTCGGTTATTTCAAAGGTCCCAAATGTACTGTCAAAATTGTCCCAGAAAAATCGCAGTAATATTTTGGGATTTTTGAAAAATTATGATCAGAAATATTCTGTGAAAATTTTTCAATAAACATCTTAACTTAATTAATTAATGATATTTTGGGATTTGGGGATTTTGGGATTTTGGGATTTTCTGGGTTATCGAAAAATATGTTGACTAAATAAATTAATCTCAAAAAAAGAAAAATTTTCTTATTCAAAATGTTTGATGAAACCTCCCAGAAACATCCCAGTAATATGTTGGGATTTTCGTCTCAGAAACATTTCATTAATATTTTGGGATTTTCGTCTCAGAAACATCCCATTAATATTTGGGATTTTCGTCTCAGAAACATCCCATTAATATTTTGGGATTTTCGTCTCAGAAACATTCCATTAATATTTTGGGATTTTCGTCTCAGAAACATCCCATTAATATTTTGGGATTTTCGTCTCAGAAACATTCCATTAATATTTTGGGATTTTCGTCTCAGAAACATCCCATTAATATTTGGAATTTTCGTATCAGAAACATCCCAGTAATTTGGACATATTTTGGAGATTCGAGTATTGGACGTTCAAAGAAAATTCTTCGAAAATATATTTTAAATATTTTAATCCCAAATATTTTGTGAAAATGTGCCATATAATCCCAATAATAATTTGGGACTTTCGTGTAACAAGCATTACAATAATTTTGAACCATTATCAAATTTCAATTTCATTTTTATTTAATTTCAAGTATTTTAGTAAAAATGTATCGGAAAAAATGTCTATGAAATTTTGGGACATTTTTTCGTAAACAAAACTTTCCCCAAAAAAATTTATCCCATCCCTTAATCTTTGGGACACTAGTTTCAGAAGCGTTCCTTTAATATTATTGTGTATATTGGTCCTTAATAATATTAATAATAATAATATAATAATAATAATAATAATAATAATAATAATAATAATAATAATAATAATAATAATAATAATAATAATAATAATAATAATAATAATAATAATAAAAAAAAATTATATTTCAAGTCCAAAATATTCTGTCCGGGATCACCCAAACTTATTTGTTTGTGTGTCCCATTATCACATTATACCAAGAATCAAAGAAATAATAATATAATAATATAATAATAATAATAATAATAATAATAATAATAATAATAATAATAATAATAATAATAATAATAATAATAATAATAATAATAATAATAATAATAATAATTATGCATAATAATAATAAATAATAATAATAATAATAATAATAATAATAATAATAATAATAATAATAATAATAATAATAATAATAATAATAATAGCAATTTTGCATAATAAATTTGTCCCAAAATATACTGCAATTATCATATCTGGAACAAATACTGTCCCAACATTTTTATGAGATTTTAAACTGGACAATTTTTAAGGTTCTTTTGACTTTCTTGAAGTATTATGTACTAAATATGTGGATGGTAAGGTATACATGTGTATGAACGTATGGTAAGGTATACATGTGTATGAACGTATGGTAAGGTATACATGTGTATGAACGTATGGTAAGGTATACATGTGTCAACCAGACCTATCCAATTTTTTATAAGTCTTAAATATCAATACGTTAATAACTAATACAACCTAATAATAATAATAATTAATACCTTAATACAACCTCAAATATGTACAAACATTTGAAGTCACAACACCAGACGGAGTTACAACAAGAGGAAAAATTCTGAATAAATTTAAGATTTGAAACAAAAGCATCAAAAGTTTTTGTCATAAATATCAAGAATCAAAAGTGAAGCATTCCAATCATACATCAAGTAGCTACAATTCCAAATTAACATTAGAAGACAAACTCCTCAATCACAAAAAGTGGACAAAACAATAGAAGCAAAAAAAAATTCATGTTCTATTGGTGAAATGATATCTTGATGTACAACCATTTTCAATTGTTGAAGATGTTTGTTTCAGCAGACTATGAAGCTGACTTAAGCTTAATTATGAACCTACCTCCAGAAAATATTTCCACTGCTACTAATTAATTCCAATTAATTGCATGTCCAATTATTTATAAAGACAAAACAAGATTGAGAACGCTCAACCAATTTTAGGGGAGTGCACTACTACATTTGGACTAAAATGTGAACTACATTCATTCACTCAGTGTAATAATATAAACTAAACTAATAAAATATCAATCTTCATATAATCAATTAATTCTAGCTACCCTTACTAATATACTAATTATTGGAATGCGTATGAATGCAAACAACACCCCACAACCAAAACAACAACACGCAACCTTTTTAAACATTCATCACTACCATAGTCCAAAATATACAGTTATGCTTTAATGATCATAAAAGCCAAATGTACTTCCATGCATAATACGTATAGATTATGTCTAGCAATTAAACTTATTAATGTTATTTCAATCTTAGCTAGTCTGCAAGGTTCATTTTATGTTCAAAAAAAAATTACTCATCATACTACTGGAATAATGAATTTCTCAGACAATTTATAAATTATAATGATTGTTCTCTTTATCAGCTGACAGCATAACTGGCATTGATGAAAAAATTTCAAATATGTCAATATTGTACTAAGAGTCAAGCCTTTTCTGACTCACATACAGCCTTCAACATATGTGAAATCTGTTCAAGATTAGGCATGCAGCTATAAAATCTACCATGCCTATAAAGTGCACATCAATGTCAATACAATTCAGCAAACATCGTGCAAGGCATTGCAGAATGAATGGGACCTTCAAATAGTATAGTCTGCTTTTCTCCATACCTGTCAGTGGTTGTTCTGAATCCAATATTAGAAACATAGATAATGGGAAAAACAATCATCAAACTTTCATCAAATTACTGGACATTTCAATCATTCACCTTCATCATATGCAAAGCTGCGCTTCAAACCCACCATAACTTGCCAAAACACAAATTAATTCAAGATTAATGCGAACACACATGGAATTAGGGTATTAAGTTTTTTCTCTTCGGGTAAAACCAGTCGGGCCATGGGGGAAAAATTAGACTATATCAACATAAAAACTTAATATATTTAAATACAGTCATAGTTTTTAAATAATATTTAATATTTTAGTATATTATGATATGATAAATAACATATTAAAAACATATTGATTTACATGTATTTCTTATTACTACCTATCTTCTCTATCGTGTAAGCATAAAAAAAAGGCCAAATCAATGTCACGACTGAATAAATTCTTTTGAATGAAAAGTGTATACTATATCTGCTAATATAAATGCTCTTTTTGGTTTTAACAAGCTGTAAATATATTCATTATTATTAGAATTTATTAAAAATTATTGTTAGATAATTTAAATATATAATCTAAAATTTTATATTAGCTCAACCCTCAAGTCACCTGAAATGTGACTCCTAACATACTGTAATATAAAGCTCCTATTTGTTAAACAAGCCAATATTATTAGTATTATTAGAAAATTATTAAAATTCACTTCTTGTAACACGTTTATCAATGTTCTATTGAACATAATAACGATGAAAATTAAAATATTTCAAAACATTCCTTGCTCCAAACAATCAACATGTGGAAAAATTTACAATAAATTAATAATAACCTATTTATTTCTACCCGAAGCTCCACTTGCAAATATTGATGAGGATACTCTATTAACATTTAAATTAATTTTAAATTCAATTTGTTACAAAAAGCCACATAACATAATAAATTAATTTGAACTCTGAAAATACCGGTCCCACCATTCCATTTGTTGAATTCCATTTTGCAAAAATTTTAAGAACATATTAACTCTAAAGTTATGATTGTCACCGACGTCATGATTCATGAATATAATTATAAAAACTTACAAGCATATAATTTACACAATATGGCCGTTTAAAAATAATTCTTTAGGTTTATTTTACATAATTTAAGCTAATTTAAATTTGTATTTTTTCAATAAAAAATATAATCAAATAAAAATATATACTCCTTTAAAAGAAGTTACATAAAAACATGATATCGAAAATTCGCAGAAACTCTGATCATGCACCCTAGTTTACAGTGTTAGCTTAAAAAACTCCAACTAGAAAATCTGAGAATTACCACAAGTGCTTTTATCATCCGTTAATTTATATATGGGGTAATTTTTAAAAATATTTAATTTTTTCTAAGGCCGTAAAGTCCCCTGTTCGTCCCCGCTGAAGTGAGAGACCCTGACTCTTTCCATCTTTGCATTTAATCTTGGTATTCCTTTAGTTAAAAAAAAAAATGTATTGGCAAGTTAAAACTCTATTGCCTTAAATTAATCGAAAAAAAATTGATACAATTGTTTTTCGATATAATCATTGGATTAACTTCCATTTAAAGACATCCATATATTAATATATATTAAATATATTAAGTATATATAAGTATATAATATTAATACTATTATATATATATAATAAATATAATATACTATTATTTCATTGTATCGTAAAATGGGGTAATTCGGTCCATGTGTGTCAATTCGTCAGTGGCTCAATTCAATTAGCCTTTACAATTAAAATTTATATCTTTAAAGAATGTAAATACTAATGTGGTTTTATGTCTAAAGTATTTATTTTTTATAAATAACTTTTAATCTTTTAATTCAATTTAATTATTTTTTTCGCTGAAGCCTTCATTAATATCGGGTAAATTTTAGCCCTATTGCTAAGAATCATACAGTTCAAAATAATTGTACTACATATAACTTGAAATGTCTGATCTATTACTTAAAATAGTCACTAACCTTAATCAACTCGTTGGAGTCATTCCCCAAGAGATACAATATGTTTTATTAACAAAAATTGTAACGTGGGGCAATCGCTTCGTCTAAAATTTGACCTGCGCAATTCGGTCACATGAATTAATACTTCATCTTACAATAAATTTCAATACATCTTTGACAAACAAAATCCCAAAATAAATGTTTAAAAATAATTTTGCACTTGTGACAGCAAGATATGTAGGTAAAGTTTTTCCATATATATATATATATTATATAACATATAATATTTATATATAATATCATATAT
>JABUQX010106382.1:0-2500 GCA_015478945.1 Trachelipus rathkii | reverse complement strand
CAGAATTGCTACGGCCCAAATTGTGGAGCACTCATTAGCGTCAAAAACAGCTTATTTACACTTAATAATTGTTCTTTGTTTAGTTTGACGTGTACTTTAATTTTGGTAATAAAGGATAACATTAACACCTAATTTAAAAACAATTTCGAAAAAATAAATAAAAAATAAAGTCTCCATAAACTTAGCATTTCGAGTACCCCTGATTTTGGACCTAATTCCCCATCTGTACGATAATATATAGTTCATATATATATATTAACTATAGTATATATAATATATATATATATATATATATATAGTATATATAGTATATATATATATAATTATATATAGATGTAATATATATAGTATATATTATATATATATATTCATAGATATATCATCACATCTCGGCTTAAAATTTCTACACAATCCAAATCGTTGATAATCGTTTAGTATATCCGATATCAGAAAAATCATTAATGTGGATTAATATATAAAAATCAGAAAATTTAAAACATCATAGAGAATCCCTAAAAAAACAGGAAATTTTAGACATTGAAACATTTTGTTAGCCTTATTTTGTATATTTTTATATGAAAATTTAAAATTAAAATGTTTCGATGGGGGGGTGACTCGGACCACCTTAGCATAACTTTGTCTCCCGACTCTCCCCTATGCACTTTTTGGAATTTTTTTTTTTGAAAATCAAGGCCTTATAGTCGGTCATAAGCACACAAAAAACAAATAATGAATTCTCAATAAATAATATTTATTAAATTTGAAATAACGCTCGTCACCCGTGAACAAAGGGACAGTTGAAGCGGGATCAAATTTTAAGGTGTTGAATGAAACATCTGTTTAAATTCCTCTTATTACGTATAAAATTAATTTTATATTTTAATTTTTATACTAAATATAATAATTATTTATCATACTAAAATTCGTAATAAGTATAAAAATGTCAATATGAAAATAACATAAGAATAAAAATAAGGGGGTCTGATTCACCCCTCTCCGCTCAAAATTTTACACTTTTTTGAATTCGTTTTTTTATTAAAATCTCATTTTTTTAAAAAATTTTCACTTATATAAGTAACTTTTATTAAATTTGAACTAATTTGAATATAATAAAAAAGTCAATTATAATACGTAAAATATGAATAAAAATAATGGTCGTCCGAGTCACCCCTCCATCAATTTTTACGCTGGGATGGGGGTGAATCTGACCAAGTTAGGCCCGTGATTTTCCACTAATACTGTTTGGATCAAAATTTACTTTGCCAGTTGTGTAAAGCTAACATACTCGGAGTTATCCACTGATAAAAGAATTATTGAATCCCATTTACAAGGTATTCATGTTATAATTAAGTGCAAGCAATCCAGTTAACCGAAGTGAGAATTTTATAGATAGACATTTTTTACCTAATTTCTAACATTTTTTTAAAAATATAAAAACTTTCTTAAATTAAAAGATGATCTAAATTAAAAACTTGTGTAGTCACTACCGCGTGGCTTTTAAATGAGTGAAGATATTTATTTTTTTTATTCTTGTTTAAAAGAAATTTTTACATATGATTTGGTACCTTTAATACTATATAGTTTTAATTTAAAATATTTAGCAGTTAAGTGATCTGCACCACTATTACAATACATTATTGTTTTCATTTTATCTTAACATTAAGGAAGGTTTTAATTTTAAGAATAAAACTACTTATTATGTTCTTAAGTCAAATTTCGATTTTTCATGATTCTTTAAAAAAAAGGCAATTTTTGACCGGTTTTCCCCCATTTTACTATATATTATAGTATATATAGCCTGCATGTTTGCTTCTTTCCTTAAATATATACTCCATTATATATATCATGATATAGTAATTATATCAATATACTATATATATATTATATATCATATATCCTGCATATAAAGCATGGACTCACGTATGTTGAACGACCTTAGTGCGTCGCAAATGACTTACACTCATACGTGACCTTCGCAAGTGATCAGAATTTGGTACTCTGCACATTAGATCACTATTATATTATCATTACTACTATCTCAACATAGCGCACTCTACTTATCTAGACATCATATATACTCTACTTATATTAGCTATACTATACTAGTAAGCCTACTTAATATATAACTATAGAGCATGTCCTAGTTAATATATATTACATACCCTCACTGTTCTAGTGTCAGAATTTTACTTATTATCTACTATTATTATATATACTAGAATATATTATATACTTGTAAATAATAAATAAGAACCTGAACGTGACTCAGGATCGACTCTTGAATGACTTGAACCAGCGGGCGACTGCACGGACTCCCAATACACTCAGTACCAAAAAGTTATCAAATAAACTACGACTCTTGCCATATGTATACTATTAGACCCTAATTTCTTATTCATCTTCACCTTATCGGTAGCTCATTAACCATAAAGAAATATCTAAATAATGATACCTGTTAGTGCTATACAAGAGGTATATCTCACTCTCTTTCATCCTCCCT
>JABUQX010106381.1:42500-58408 GCA_015478945.1 Trachelipus rathkii | reverse complement strand
ATGTAAAATTTTTAATTAGTATATAAAATCTTAAATATTAAAAAAAATAAAATATATAACTTTTAAAATGTTATATCCAATGTTAAAATTAAATGTGTTTTAAACACAATATATATATATATATATATATATAGTATCGGCCCCATTTTCCTTTGTTTTAGTGCGCCCGTTCCCGTTGGGCATGCTCACTCGGTTCCGTATTTGGTGCAGCTTCCGTTCTCCGAGTACGTCCGCTCTTCTACCCCTGTGTCCCACTCTGTTCTGTCGGCGCCCGTAGGCCCGCCCACGCTTCTTGTCTCCCGGCCCCACATTTTCCGCCGCCCTGACTTCGGCGCATTTGCTCTTCTCGCGCCGTGTTCGGCGTGTTTCTTGTTTCTGGACTACCTCCCCACTTCCGCTGACGACATTGCCCCAGTTCTGTTGGTCTTTCTCCGCGTTCGGGATGCAATTCTTTCACACTCTTGAGTCTCCGCAGCGCACAAGTTCGGGTTGACGTCGCGCGGTGGTTTCCACGACTTGCCAAGCCCCGACCTGTTGGTCAGTCCTCGCAAATCTCGCACATTTGCCCCTCCACCCAGCCACCCCCTCCACCCACGGCCCGCCACACACGGTGCAATCCGGTTAAACTTGTTCACCACCCCCACCCTACCTTGACAACGTACACTTGTTACAACCCTAAAATCGTATTCCTGTCAAGCCTTTTATGAAAAATCTAGAAAGTTAAAAACACTCACGCTCTCTCACACCCTCACAAATTTATTAAAAAAATAAAAATAAAAATAATAATAATATTATTATTCAACATAAAAGTAGTGGCTAAATGTGTATAAATTAAATGTGTATAAATTAAATATTTAACCAAATAGGTAAGTGTTACGCTAAAACCCGTTTAAAATAAAAAATAGAAACACTAAAAACTTAAGTTATAAAAAAAGACTAAAAAAATATAACCTAGTACTATCTAAACTACGTATTGCATAATCCTAAAAACTAACTATGACTACCTAACAGAACTATAAAGTCTCAAAAACAAAAATTAAAACGAATAACTTATCTTATATATAAGGATGATATAATTCTTCAAATATTAAAACCATAGAAGTTAAAAACAATTAAAACAGGAGAGCGCTTAATTTACAAATAATTTTAAATAACTAAATAATTAAAAATAATATAAAGTGATAATTAAATGGTGGTTAAATTAAAATAGTTAAAAAAGAAAAGTGTGAAATCCTTTTGCTTTCAGTGATGCAAAATACCCCAGTTACCAAATGTTATTAAAAGTTTAAATCTCAAAATAAGCATTAAAAGTTTTATAAAGTGCAAAGTTTAAAACTGATTTTTTTAAATAAATAAAATAGATGTGATTAAATAAAATATATATTAAATAAATGATTATTAAAGAAGTAAGTAAATTATTATTTTTTGTTTATATGGTAATATAGGACATTCGTAAAAAAAAACTTTTTTTCAATCATCAGAAGATTTAGGTTGCCATGATTTCATTACATGAAAAAATAAAAAATTATTGTTTATGCTAGAAATTTTCGAATAGCGAAAATAATTTATTATTATTTTATTATTATTATTATTATTATTATTATTTTTGAATAGCGAAAATAATTTATTATTATTATTATTATTATTATTATTATTATTATTATATTATATTATTATTATTATTATTATTATTATTATTATTATTATTATTATTATTATTATTATTAATATTATTGTTATCCATGTTATTCAAAATTAATAAAAAAAATTACTTAATATAAAAATTTTAAATTTTTTTTAAAAAATTATAAATAATTAATTATATTCCGGTTACATAATAATTAAATTTTAATAATCAAAAATAGAATTGCTCTATTATATATATATAATATATTATATATATTATTATATATATATTATATATATATATAATATATTATAGAGAGAGATTAACCTAATATAGTATAGGCCTTTATTATACCAGAAGCAATAAAAGAAGAATTTAGAATTGGAATGGTAGGGAATGGTATCTGATAATAAAATCATTTGCGGATTATTTTCAATTTTCTATATTTTTCCAAATAAAAGACCTTGTATAAAGTTTAATCTATAGCACGGTATGTCTATGTTATATTTTATATTATATTCATATACAACTTACCGCAGCGCGAGTAGTTGTTACACGGCACGCTTTACGCCTCTCGCAATTGGAAGCAAGCGCTTCAGTCGACGGGTCTGCTATGCATAGCCAGCCTGCAATGCATTTAGTCTATGTATTTTTTTAGTTTTTAATTTCTCAATAAATATCTAATGAAAAATAATTTAATACAAGAAAATAATTTTGAAAAATTAAAAAATACATCGTGAATAAAAAATAAGAAGTGCACAAAATCAAGGTTATGGAACCAACATTTAATTTAAAATAATAAAAGAAACTGGCCTATTACGTAGGTCCCATGAGTTCTAAAGAAGGCGAGCCGTTTTTTTTTTTTTTTTAAAAAATAAGAATTTTATCGAATTGATGTTCTTCATACTTATATAGGTAGTAACAAAATTAAAAAATTTAATATTTTTACTATATATTATTATATATATATATATAATATATATAATATATATATATATATCTATATATATTATTTATATATATATATATATTATATTATATATATATATATATACTATATAATTGTGTGTGTGAAATTTCTGATGCACACACTATAAATTGTAACGACGAGCCGCCTATATATATATATTATTATTTATATATATTATAATATTATATATATATATTTTATATTATATATATATATTTATATATATAATATATATATATTATATTATATATATATATATTATATATATTATTATTTTCAGCAATTGACTTGTTCTTAGGGACTCAACTTAATATAGTAAAGAAGACGAAACACCACGCAATGTCATTGTTTATTTGAAAGTTTCGTGCTCTTCTGGGCACATCCATCAAGCACTTCAAAATTAATAAATAAACATAAAAAAACAAGATTTAAAATTAAAACAGAATTAAAAATTAAAATTATAACTTTTTATTTTCCTACCTTCGAAGTTAGAAGCCAAAGACAAAGTGAAAATATATTAACTATGATTTCTATTTATACTAAATTTATCAAGAATTAGTTGGTCGAAAAAAAGAAAAACATAAAAATTACAATTTTACATATTGGTAATTTTTAAGAATATTTATTTAAAAAATTAAAATAATGAGTTTAACTGAGGATTGGTCGGTGTTAAGCTCCGGCTTTAAGCTACTATAAAGACTTTCCATGATTTTTCTATCTTTCACATCAGAGACCGAGGGGAGAATCGAAAAGCTGGTAGAGGCGATACGTGTCTTTTCATGAGCATGTTTCCACGAATCGATGAGAATCAGGTGTTTGAGAGCGGCACAGTACGCTAAGACTCCCTGTGTTTTGCAACTTCTGTTCTAAGTTGCAGGCCATTTTTGGTAACTAGGCAAGCATTAAGCTGCACACTTGTACAAATAACAACGAAGAGGTAAAAATGAGGATCGGTCTTGCATCTAAAAGTTACAGTTTAATTATTAGTTGGAAAAAAATATGGCGCTGGAAGTGTTTTACTAATAAGAATTGAGAGCTTTATCAGGGGAATCTGCATACCGTCCATAATAGGGAATTTTTAAATAGACTTTTCTGTATAGGACCCACAAAATATAAATGCTCCGCCCAAGTGATTTTCTAAATGCTGACCCGAATCTTTATCAAATAAATACATTGGGAACAATAGTGATTTACTACTTACGTAAGTATTGTATTCATGTGAAAGGAAACCCAAATGAAGCAAATTCTAAATGCTACGTAATTCTGGCTTGGAGACTATAGTTTAACTTTTTCGGCATAAAACCAAAAACATGAGTGCTCATTAAGGTTGAGGTAGGCTTACGATGGGTTAAAAACGAGAATGAAATCTAGTGACCCCAACAAAAAAAGACAGAGTCATTGCTTTCATCTTCGGTAAATTTTATACATCTATGTTGTTCATTAAGAAACCCAAATAATGTGGCCTGTTCTCTAGTATTGAAAATCAAGCAGTCACAACATATCGTCTGTATTTTAATGGTTTGAAGTCCAAAGGACAGGTATCCATTTCTTTCGAGTAAACTCAAAAAAAGAGTTAGCAAGGGGGGGCCAGAGGGGGCATTGCGACACGCATATCTGTCGGTAGATGACATCATTAAATAGAATCTGGTATCTGAGGTAGCATATCAATTAATCTAGTAAACTGTCTCTTGTAGGCCCTTTATCCCACACTTTAAAAGAGAATTCTATTATCCATTTACACGTTTCTTTAATGACATTTGTCAGAGGGACTCAATGTCCAAAACTAACCATATAGGACTGCGTGAAAGTAAGGGAAGAAATGAAATTTTACAAATTTCAAAAATTTAGAGTATATTGATCTTCGAGTTTAGGTAACGGGTACCAAAAATTTCGAGAGATTGTAAGTTGGGGTATCTAAAGCGAGAGATAGGAGCGTAAGGGAAATTGTTTTTAATGGGTTTTAGGTACGCTAATAGTCCAGGTTTTCTGAACATATGTTTTATTTAGGTATAAATTCAGTTTCCAAGTGATCTAATAAAGTTTTAATTTTGTCTATTCTTAGTAGATGTTAAAGGTGTTACCTGTTAGGCGTTTAAATTTGGTACCGTAGTTAGAATTTCGTTCATTTTAGAGATATAGTCTTCTTTATCCAACACCACCCCTCTTCCCTTATCTGGGCGACTTACAACAACGATGTATCCTTCTTTAGTCTTTAGTATTTAAGGTTTTGTATTTAAAAACAGGGGAAAATTTTTTTTAGGGTTTAAAAGAATAATAATTCTTATCAAATACAAACATCACCTCTCCAGTCCTCACGGTGAACACCCTGAATTTCTAAGTTGGCAATAAGTTTTTCAATTTTAAAAAACACTGGTAATCAAGTTTAAAAGAGGTGAAATTAAAGTCAAGACAACGTGAAAATCCTATGTCTCAGAATGGTAAGTTTAGAACTATAGTTAATATTACAGACTTCGTCGATTTCAAATTCTAGTAACCTAATTCTCAGTTTAGAATTCTGTCTATACAGAATTCTAAACTGGAGAAATTAGGTTTTTGATCAAACCAAGGAGATACTTATAATCAAGAAACGACACTCCTGACTTCAAGTTTACACGACAAGCATCAAGTTGTATTCAAGATCTCGACCCAGCCTCCGCTTGTATTGGATTTCAGTGATAAGCAATTTATCCATTTTCGATAAAGTGACGAATTCTGTAAATCAGATCTAAACAATTTAAAGCGCATAAACTTAGGAATTAATTATAAGACTTACAGACCAACAAAGATATCTTAAGGTCATTGTAATTAAAAACAGGGGAAAAAATCTTTTTAAGGGTTAAGGAATATAAATCTCTTAATCCGTTGAAAACATCACCTTCCAGTCTCACGTGAACACCTAAATGATTAGATACTAAAGGCACCTAAGCGGATACTCGATTGTTGTAAGTCGCCAGATAAGGGGAGAGGGGTGTTGTTGTTGGATAAGAATATATCTCTAAAATGAACGAAATCCTAATGTGACGGTACAAATAAATCCTAACAGGTAACACCTTTAAACATCTACTAAGAATAGAGGAAATTAATAACTTTATTAGATCACTTGGGAATACTGATTTAGATTAATAAACTATATGTTTCAGGTAGTCAACCCGGACTACTTTAAGGTTTACCTAAGATACATAAAGCTAATGTTCCCATACGCCCTATCCTCTCTGCTTTAGATACCCCAGCTTACAATCTCAAAATTTTTGGTACCCATTATTGAACCTATAACTCGAAATCAATATACTCTGAAGGATTTTTTTGAATTTGTGCATTTCATTTCTTTCCTTACTTTCACTCAATCCTATATGGTTAGTTTTGACATTCAGTCCCTCTTTACAAATGTCCCACTAAAGAAAACATGTAACGTGATAATAGATTCTATATTTATAATAGCAATAGCATAAATCGTCCTGACGCAGCCGTGACGTCATAAAATTTCCAACCCCCTCCCACACCGATCAAATTATTACCCCTTCCCCCTATCTCCTAATCCCCTAACTATGTTTTCCTTTCCCCGAAGTTCTCAGTTTTTTTTTCACTAGCCCCTCCCCTAACTTTAGCACTTTCCAATCCTTTGAAGAATAGTTATGACAGGACATTCATTTTGGCGATTTGGTGATTCAGTCTTAGTTAGGCTTTTGAAGTGTTTGGTTGGTATGCTTTTTTGATGTGGGGTTGGTACGCTTTTGATGCGGTAATAGAGTTTCAATAGAAGAAAGATGAAACGAAATAATTGTTCCAAAACTAAGAAACTTTTATAAATTGAATAATTAATAGAACTTGTTGAATTAAAGGTGTTTGAGAAAGGTTATGAAAGAAAGCTTACTTGTTGAATGAAGAACAAAGAATAGAAAAGAAATAGAACAAAGAATAAAAAAGATAAAGTAATTGCTCAAAAGTTTAATATTAAATTTTTGTTGCCAAAACGTTTTTGCATTCCTTGGGTAAGAAATGAAATCTTATAAGGTGATGATTTTTGGCATGGATTACTTCTGAAGATTGCGTACTAAATCTGAATAAAATACTTCACTGATATAATATTAAATAAGTTTTAATTATTTATTAATATAAATAAATAAATAATTAACAATTATTTATTTAAACAAAGTCAGATAAATTAAAAACGCTTTTGATAATAAATTAATATAATTTTAAACAAAATAACATTGACATAATATTAAATAATTTTTAATTATTTATTAATAATAAAATAAATAATTATCAATTATTAATTAAACAAAGTCAGATAAATTTAAAACGCTTATGATAATAAATTGTGTTTTTTTAAGCAAATAAATTTTCAAGTAAATAGATTAGAAAATATAAATAATTTTACGATAAAATTATTACATTATATTAATAAATTTTATTTTAAAATCTTTTTATTTGCTTTTTATTTATCTTAAAAATTATTTTATTTTACTTTTTTGAATTATTAAAATAAATACATTTGCAAAATTAAAATAAATTTTTAACAATAGTAATATTAAAAAAAAAGGTTTATTTATTATTTTTTTATATATTATTAGATTATTATTATTTTTATTATTATTATTATTTATTATTATTATTATTATTATTATTATTATTATTATTATTATTATTATTATTATTATTATTATTATTATTATTATTATTATTATTATTATTATTATTCTAAGCTTTATCATATTTTGTTATTATTGATCATTATTATTATTTTATCATTACTTATTATTATCTATTAAAATTATTATATTTTAATTTTATTAATTAATTATTATTATTATATTATTATTATTATTATTATATTATTATTATTATATATTATTATTAATTAATTATTATTATATTATCTATTATTATTATTATTTATTATTGATTATTATTATATTATTTTGATTATTATTGGTATCTATTATTATTATTATTCATTATTATTATTATTAATTATTATTATTATTAATTATATTTATTATATTATTATTATTATTCATTATTATTATTATTTATTGTTATAATTTATTATAGAAAATTATATTATAATATTATATTATTATTATTATGTATGTTATATGATTATTATTATTGTTGATATTATTATTATCTATTATTATTATTATTATTTTATTATTATTATTATTATTTTATTATTTTTATTATTATTTATTATTATTATTATTATTATTATTATTATATATTATAGGTATTATATATATATTATTCATTATTATTATTATTATTTATTATTATTCATATTATTTATTATTATATCTTCACTCTTTGGATTATTGCTTTTCAAAAGATAATTAATTATAAAGAAAATCGAATAATATTTTTTATCAATTGTTACTAAACAACATTAAAAATAAATTGTAATATATATATATATATATATAATATATTATATATATATATATTAATATTATATTATATATATATAATATATATAATATTATATATATATATATAGATTATATATATATATATATATATAGAAAGTATATATAATATATATATATTATGAAAATATTAATTTTTTTTAAAGGTTCATTAAGGCATTTCGTCAATGTAGGGTTCATCCCTGTGCCAAGCCTACAACCTATACCCCCTCACAAAACGCCCCATTCACTCCCTATTTAGCCACCTTTCTTCCGCCTCTGCCAAACTCACTTATACTTTCCTGCAGGCATCTCCTTTACTGACTCATTTCACTTTTTCTTCTGTCTTCAATATCCGGTCGATTCCCTGCAAACTCACCACTATACATCCGCGTAACCAACATGAACCTATCATCTTCCTATCCATACGACCAAACCCATCTCAATTGTAACTCTCATTTAATTCTCTATTTAACCCTTCTTCCACATCACATAACACGGTAATACGTTCATTATCATTTTATCAATTCTTCTCACTCCTTAACACGCCCCTAAGATTGTTCATCGTAAACACAGTTGTAATTTAGTATCTCTATCATCTTATCTCCGAGGACCATTCATTTCAATACTTTACACTTAACACAGGTAACGACACCCCATACAAAACTCCCATAGCGCACCTCAAGACTTAGTCCCGTTTACATTCCACTAAAGGATTTTATTGCACCAGTCTCCATGCCATACCTTCACAATACTTCCGTAACTACGATGCGTATCATCATAGTCCCATTTATAATTTCGGCCCCTCCGAGCTGTCGCCAAGCCGCTATAACCCAGCTTCATCTCGATTCTTAGAAGCTCACACTCAGGGAATACCATTGTTAATGTCTTGCTCCCCATCTTTCTAACATAACTTCAATTCCTACCCGAAAGACATCCCCATCCGCTCCAGTTTACTGGCTCTAAGCAATCTCTAACTCCGTACCGCGACCATTAGAACCAGTTCCGCATGACTCTATTAGCGTCATGGACTTTTTAGATTTTCTACTTTAAAAAAAAAACAGTCTCCCATTTACACGCACCATGCCTAAATCCCCTCTACTTATAGCCTCTCAATACATCTCTATCAGACACTCGACAGCAACGAAAACTAACTAATCATTCCACACTAATAAATCCAAGTAAGGCCACAACCTCCACTCTTCTGTCTGATTCCTCATCATTCCTCTAACACCTCTCCATCGCCACCATGTTCCTAACTACCTAATTTTCTTCGGAATAACCCTCATCCATTATACAAACTTTGCCAATAACCCTGAGAATCATAACGACCGTTCCGCACTGGGCCCTCCACTGTCCTATAATATGGCTTAACCCAATTCCTCTTCTCAAGCTTCATTTATTCTACACTATCGCTCGATTGCTAAATCGTCGCACATTAATGGGTTGATTCTATACAGAAGCTATTTAACGTCACCAACACCACGCATACCTACCTAACACCTGCATAGAAGCTTCATTATAATCCTATCATACGCCTGTGTTGGCAAATCCATAAAACCTAAATACCCATTTAATTCTTATTCTACTCTGATTTCCACTCAATCATTTGTTCTTCAATGAAAGATTTGATGCCACCCACATCCCTCGGCACCACTTCTCTAAATGCTCACGTTGTTCCTTACCAACCAAAATCAGATCCCTCACTCTGCACTCAGTTTCACTCAACGTACTCTTCGACCAAAAATACCGGCCATATATCTTTCCTAAATACACGCGACTCACAATATCTAATATATTTCTATATTCCTGATCTATATATTATTACCTGATATAATCCATTATCCGCATCCACCCTCTTCCGTATATCTAAAGATAGTTACTTTGGCTGCTCCTCCTACAATCCCTCCAGACAACTATTACTCTCCAATACAACGCTTGTGTTATTCAACTTTCAACAATCACCATTCAAATCACCATCTCGCTTACCGTTTGATCATGTTCACTAGGTTAATTCCAATCTATGCTGGCAGACTGTTACCATTATTCAATCTTAATACTCTCGCAGCCTACCCATTACCTTCCTTTACTAACTACCTTCATCCCCCAATAATACCATTCCTCTTGCATCTAATCAAAGCCAATATGTTACTATCACGCTTTTTCATTATAGTCAATGTTAATGCAGATTTCAAAATTACCCTTTACACTCTTCCTACAGTCATTTCACAGTTGCGCAAACACCATACCTCTATTCATCATTCTAACAGAAATTCCTTCATTCTCAGTCTTAAACTATTCCCTTTTCCTTCCAGAAGACGCTTCCCTTGTTATCTTTCCCACTATCGTCCACTCCTTTCAATAAACTGTTCATTATACCTCACATTTCTGTTCCTTCACGTATGCATCTTTCCAATCTTCTGTTTTTCCTCCTGATAAATAATTGCAAACATGCTTTCTTTTTGTGAAGCGCTATTATAGTTGAGCTGTTTGTACATTCTATACCACTGTTTCTTTCTTGTTTAGGTTTTTTGTTTTAACCGCTGTTGCTTAGTCTCATGGTGTATGTTCCACCGACTCACTTGTGTATATCATTCTTAATTCTCTTATCACTGTTGACGTGGTTGCCAGCGATACTTCTCTTGCGTGGTTGGGGATTTGTTTACTAACAGAGGAGCTCGCTCTTCGTTGTCGTCCAATTATTGATTATTTGATGTATTTGATGTAGTTAGATTATCTTTGTGAGGTTACTTTGTGATATTATGGATGATATTATATTCAAGTGATTATTCATTATTATTGATGTTGGATAGTGTTGTGTTGTGAGTGTGTGTTTTCGCTTTCTTGTTACATTTATTGATTCATATTATTATTAATTTATTATTCTAATTCCATCCTTATCACTCTTCTTCTCGCTGCCAGCCGCGCCGGTAACTTAAATGTCTACATGAAAACAATCATACTTGAGTCCAATGAGATCCTCAACTGATTAACATCCAACAACATTTTCAAAAACATCTCCTTCTTTCACCAACACAAAATCAGTCATGCTTTTCAATTCGATACCATCTCTACCTTCACCGACCCTAGTATACTTATGAATTCTCTTGTGTTTAAGGAAAGTATTACCTACATACATACCTCTCTTCTAACAGAAATCATACTTACCTCCATTCCATTGCTCGATTTTCATCCCGATCACCCCACATCTGTTAAATCCTTTATCTGTGAAAATTCTCTGGTAAACTGGCCGACAATCTTTGATCTGCTTGCCAACCAATAACCGTAACTAAAGTACGGTTATCCTAGATAACGAAATAAAAATACGGTCGCTTACTAGTATTGAAAACGATGTACTGATATGTTATAGATAAGGTAACCTTTTTTTTCGGCGCTAAATTGGCTTGGGCAGATCGAGATGCCAGTACCAATTACCGTAAATTTACGGTGAAAGATTTTACAATGCAAAGACACATGTTATACCATCCCTTTCTTGATCACCAGATACAACCATTTAGGATCACCCAACCTACAATCCAATTGAAGCTCCATACTCACCACATCCAACTAAACATCATTTTAATTTATACCAAAAATCTTCATTCTCCTCGCAATCACTCCTCCTGGATGAGACAATTACGTCCGCACGACCTACATCTGACTTTTGTAAACTTAAAATTAAACCATATAGAATTCTAGCACGCACACAACAAAAAGCCACCATATCTTCCTACGCCACAGGGTTACTCCTAGAATCGCAACTCCTTCTCTTTCCCTCGTCATTCCTTCTCCACACTCCAATAAACCATCATTCGGGCCCCTCACCGTTTTCTGTTCATCTTTGGTTCGAGTCCCAGCGAGCAAATCATATTTACCCTTTCTAAATATATTCATCACCTCTCTCCTCTATCTTCCTCATCACTTTTAATTCCTCTGACGATTCATGTTACCAGACGATTCATACATTTCGATACTTGGAAAGGTGAAATTCCCTTAAGGCGATTACTATATTCTCCGAGGGGCATGTATTAGCAATCCTGGCAAGAATTAAGTATCGGTAGCGGGTCCAACCCAACTACCACCTAGTCCCATTAGTCACATTCTGCGACATCACGAACATACGTGTGGGCAATTTTTTCTCTCCCGCACACCAGGGGATAAAGGTAATGTATGTAAGGTTTTTCTTATATATATATATATATATATATATATATATAGATATATATATAATATATATAATAATATATATATATATATATATATTAATATAAATATTAAATAGAACTTTATATATATATATAGCTATATAATCATGGTATTATATATCGTATATATATATGATATATATATATAATATATTATATATATATATATATTTATTATATATATATATTACTACTTATATACATATAATATATATATGGTGTGTGTCGTGTGTGTGTAATTTCTTCGGTCGGTGGGACCCCTCAAAGTGTGCAGAGCAGATTTTATCATGGAGGTGTGCACTAAAATTCTCTTTCGTATCAATCAAAACTGATTAAACTTCGCGTAACCCATATTTGTGTCTGAAGAATCTATTTTCCAACAATGAAATTACGACCGTCTTACTTAAAACCTCCAAAACCTCTATAAAACCTCCTCAATGTTTCGTTATATTCCATTCCTTGAATCTATGCAAAGCCAATCCAAATGTGACACTAAGGACTCTTTTTCTCCATAGCAAATCCAATAACTTTCCTCACCTTCTGTCAAACATTTTGCAAAATATATCAACTCTATCTTTTTTGTATTTAGATCTTTTATTTTTCTAGTTTATTCCGACAGGTCACTTTATCTATCTTCCCTTCTGATAAGGCTGACAACTTCTCTTATAAGCTTTGCCTCTAATTCCAAATTCAGAGGATATATATTATATTATATAATAGTTTATATATATAAATATTTATATTATTATATATAATATAGTAGAGCTATATATATATATTATAATATATATATTAATATATAATATATATATATATATATCAGTGGCGTACCTAGAAGATTATACGTAGCAGAGTATATATTATTATATATATATATTATATATATTATATATATATATAAAGATATATATATATATAATATAAGTATATATATATATATGAATAATATATTATATCATAGTATATAGTATATATAGTATAATAATATTAGCAAATATATATATATATATATAATATAATTTAAATATATATATATATACTAGTTATAATATTATATATATATATATTACATATATATAAATATATATAACTATATATAATATATATATAATAATATATATAATAATATATTATATTATTCATTACTATATATATATATATAATATATTATATATATATATCATATATATAGCTTTTGAGGTAAAATGGCAGGAAGAAACGAAAATAGAGAAGAACGTAGCCTACTTTATTGGTATATTGAAAGCTTGTTCTCATAATATTTAACCAAATACTTAATTTTAAATCACATTCCAATGAGTAATTTCTTAATGTAGCATTTTTTTAAAAAGAGCTCTCGTTTTATTAGATAAGTTTAAAAAAGCTTTTTTTCTTTAATATAAATCTACACTTACTCCGATTGGTCGAAGCATGAATTTATTTTCACTTAATTTTATTATATAAATGGCTACAAGACTACTTAAATAAGTATATATAAAATTATATTCAATTACGTAGAAATAATAAGCCCTCATTCGATCAAAAAATTCAAAGAAACTGCCACAAGCCACTTATTTTCGAACATATTTACGGGAAGATCGATAACGAAAGATTAAAGATAATAATATCATGAATTTTAGTCTCGAATTATGTATAGTAGGACAGACTGTAGCCCGCTCCACTATAAGGTTGACGTAGGAAATTACCGTCATTTCGTCCTGCGTGGAGGTTAAAGAATTTTACTATTTAAGATCAGTAGGAGGAGTCAGAATTTCTAAAATGATTCAAATTAGTTATTATAGCTATTATTATTTGGTTGTTTTCTTTTAATTTATGATGCAAAAAAAGCTTCTTTTTTTAACTTTTATATAAAATTTTTAAATAATTTAGTAATAGAGTGCATTTATTTCATTATTTAAAACCTAAAAAATACTGGGTAGGAGCTACCTACCCGGCCTACCCTATATATACGCCACTGATATATATATACTATAGTATATGATATATAATTAATAACATATTATAAGATATATATATATTATATATATATAATATACTATAATATAGATATATATATATATATATATAGTATATATATTATATTGTCTATTTTGTGTAAAATAAAAATGTAAACGAAAAATACATTAGAGGATATATATGATAATATAATATAATATATAAATATATAAATATTATGTATAAATTGTTAGATTTTTAATATTTATAATGTTTATGAACAAGTATATATAATATAAGTAACTTGTGTATGGATGTGGGTGAGGCGCATGTCATTCTATATTGCTTAAAGAGTTATATTGTTGGAATCATTACTCAATATACAAACTATGAAATGTAATTGCGTAAGTGAATTATTCATGGGCCACTAAACACCCCAGTACGTGGGGTATTGAGCTCTTTTGCCCTGTAAATTTCTTTCACGTAGCACAAAAGGTATGTATGTTTGATAGATTAATGTAATCATTCAAATCGAGTATTGAATGCACAGTTTAATCATGTTATTTTATGTACCTTCTATTAAATAATAATAATAAATAATAATAATAATAATAATAATAATAATAATAAATTAATAATAATAATAATAATAATAATAATAATAATAATAATTATTATTATTATTATTATTATTATTATTATTATTATTATTATTATTATTATTATTATTATTATTATTATTATTATTAGTAGTAGTAGTAGTAGTAGTAGTAGTAGTAGTAGTCGGTTGTGGTTAGTAGTAGTTGTAGTCATAGTAGTCATAATGGCGAAACTGATACAACATAGTAAATATTACGTACGAGAACCAGTATACCAGGAACATGTTCGTACTCCACATCACTCACCCCCCCCTCATCAACGTCCTCATCATCATCAATCTTGGTTCCGCTGAACATAATCATCAATCATGTTCACCAGCATGATCATAATTCCAACATAATCAGCATCATCATCGTCATCACTTGTATCATTTTCATCTTTTTCAACATGTCAACATTTTTATCCTTTTCACCATCTATCATCATCATCATCAACAGCATCACCTCATCTCATCATCATCATCATCATCATCTTCATCATCATCATCATCATCATCATCCATTCATCACATCATCCATCAGCAGCATCACCCATCACATCATCATCACCATCTTCATCATATCGATCATCAGCACATCATCATCTCAGTATATGTAACGCGAATGGAACAGTTTGAGAAATTTTAAGTCATTATCAACACAAGGAGAGAATTGACGATGTTGATTGGGACGATGATTGCTTGTTCTCATACAACTAAGAACATTCTATTGTTAAAAATGTAATATATATATATATATATATATATATTATATATATATATATTATATATATATATTTATATATCATATATATATATATTCTATATAATTATCATTAGTATATAATATATAAATATTCTTATAGTAATATATATATATATATATTATAATATATATATATATTATATCTATATATATATATATATATATAATATATATATATATATATATATATATATATCTATATATAATATATTAAAGCTCGAAATAGTTTCTAAAATTGCATTAACTAAACCAGGAATTTACATTCTCTCTCTCTCTCTCTCTCTCTCTCTCTCTCTCTCTCTCTTCTCCTCTCTCTCTCTCACTCACTCACTCACTCTCTCTCTC
>JABUQX010106381.1:0-20000 GCA_015478945.1 Trachelipus rathkii | reverse complement strand
AAATAATGAAATGTGCGGATAAAATTATTTTACGAATTAAAGATGGCGTCTTTACATATGTCGCAGCATAAATCAAGACGAAACACCTGGCACGTTTTGAAAATGCATTTCATTAGTTTTTTGTGGTAGCCTTTATCGGACAATGTCAAGGGAATGTTCTTTCTTAGAACCATTAGGGGATACACTTCGATATCGTCGTCATCGTCGTCGTCGTATTCCCGGTCGCTGCCTTTTTCATTTTCCTCTTCACCGCTCAGCGGCGGTGGTGGTCGGTATTTAGAGAAACGCTCATAGATGGAAAAGGTGTTATCGTTCTGAATAACCTGCATCATTTTTTCGTACAAAATTATAGGCATGGTGATTTTGTGAGACGTTTGAAGAAAATTGTAAACGCTATCCGAGATGACCTCGCTTTCCGCATCCTCTCTCAACTCCCTTAGCACGCTCCTTGCGTCCGAATCGTAATAGGAGACGTAATCCAAAATCATGTGAATATGGTGGCAAATTAGCTGGAGATTGTAGACGTGCTTAGTTTGCAATTCAAAAAGCGTCTCATTTATTAATTCTGTCGCGCTCAGTCTTCGAATATTCCCGTTACGTTTCAAATCTAAAACTTCGATATCGAATGGTAAGGCGTAAGCTTCGTGGAAAAACTTGTCGCCGAATCCTTGGACCCGAATTTTATTTACGATCATTTTATCGATTATGCTATATTCTTTATTTTGGGGTCTGCCGAATTTGTTCTTGTAGAAAGGGAAAAAAAGGGGCGTGCTCATTATCTTTTGCACATCCTCGTCGAACGTGTTGAAATTTTGCTCGATGCTCGTACGAATGGATTTCATTTCTTTGGCCTGCTTAAATAAGGGTAGTTGTTTTTCGAATCTTCTCAACATCAGTAAGGAATACAGCGAGTAAAAGCTGTTGAGCGACTTGCAAATGTTATTATTTTCCAACTGCAAACTCGGGAAAGCTTTATTCTCGCTGACGAATTGCGCGATCTTCGAAAAGAAGAAGCCGTAAGATTCTTCATTCGTACTACTTCCTTCATCCGTGTTTGAGAGCAGGGGCGACAACTTCTTTTTCAAATGTGCGGCCAACTCGTTCAACGAAAGGTTTTTTAATTTCTCTACCGCCTCCTGCCTCTTCGTCGCGTTGAGGCGATGTAAGAAATCGCCGAGGTCAGAAACGAATTCTAAAAACTTATCCGTTTTAACGCCGCTTTCATTGACGGTATTTAGTGAAAAGACCAAGTGCCTCTTTTGCATGGCGTCGTCGACCGGATAGTCCACGTCGAACGAATTAGCTAGCAAGAATATCTGGCAACTGACGCATATCGCGTAAGCGATTTCGAAGATGTTTCGGAACTGCATTTCTTGATTCGGCGTCGTAATCGTCTTCAAAAGATCGGGTTTGATCATATGTCTCTTTTGTAATACGTCGGACTTCCAGACCATATTTATGTCGCCGAACCAAGTTTCCGATTTTTTTTTGGAAGATCTTCCTGCCTCGTCTTTGGAGACATTTTTATAAACTAAAGCTCCCGAATCATTCCCGCCACGCGATTCGGACGATAGGATCGCCGGACAACTATTAGCTTTTATTATAATCGGTGGGTTAATTTCGCTCTCTTCGACGAGGTGATCGTGAGTACATTTCACTTTCTTCCTATTTCGTCTACCGGCCTCTGCGAAACTCTCGTCGTAGTCGTCGTAGTCGCCGTTGTCTAAATCGCTGTAATCTCGAGCGGTAACCTCTTTTTCACCGTCGACGACGCTTACTTCTTTTCTCTCTCTAGATCGCTTTTTTAATTCCTCCGTGACTCTTTCTTTTTCCGCAGCTTTTTTTTCGCCACTATCGACAACTTTCTTCGACCCTTCTGCTGCTGATGACGTTTCTTTAATCCTTTTGCGTTCACTGGATGCGCCGGCGGTTTTCCCATCGGATTCGGATTCGAATGAATCGCGGTGACGTCTTTTAATACTGGAAGAAACTTTATAATCTATTTTGGTCGCCCAACAAGCTTTATCGCTCGAAAAATTGCTTATCCTGACCAAACCTTTCGACGCGCCATCTACATTTTCCTCTATAATCTCGTAATGATTCGGGTACGTGTTTTCAACTCGATTGGCGTCATTAGCGAAAAATTCGTCACGCTCTTGAGCTTTCGTCAGTTGGCCGATGACGAAATCTAAAATTCTTCCATCTTTTACCGATTCTTGGTGAAATTTTAGCCATTTCGATTCTTGCGCTGAGGAGGAGGCGGAGGAGGGTCCATGGTCTTCGAGGTCGTCTTCGGATTCGGTTTCGTCGGTGTCCGTGATTTCCCCGCGACTCACCGATACGGGAAAAGGGACAGCGTTGTTGGCGGGGGAGGGGGCGGCGGCGGCGGCGGCGGTTTTTTGATAATCGTCTATTTTTATTATTCCCAAATAAGTTTTTTTATCTATATAATTCACTAATTTCTCTTGATTCAAATAAAGAGTATTGTTGGAAAACGTGATAGTATCTCTTATATTCGGAGATATCTGATTCCACTTGCTAGCAATTTTACCTCTCTTCTTTCTGATTATCGGCGAAAAAATTTCTTTATGCCAACTATCGAGAACTGAATCGGTTTTGCGTACGATGGAAGATTGAGTGATATGATGATATTTTATAAAACTGTTTGGTGAGACGTTAAAAATTACCGGAGATCCGTTGTTCCACGTAAAACTCGTCGAAGAACAAAAAAGTTTGGACGAGAACTCGAAATGTTTATCGTGGTCGAAGAACGTCATATTTTTTCTTTTCCTCATATTCTTCCTCAATCTTTGGTGCAATCGCAAACGACGAGCGACCCGCGTAGTCGCCGCAGCAGCTGCTGCGACGCCCCATTTCTGCCGCCTCTGCTCTTGATTCATGCCGAAATTTTCGATGAGGCGGTTGGTGCAGCTTTTTATCAGCGGGCGCTTCTCCTCCTTTTTTGTCGAAGCTTCGTCGACTATAGCCCCGAAGGTTTTTCCCAAAAAACTCAAGTTGGGCATCGCCGACGAACTCGAACCCGCTTTAGTATCGAAAGCGGACAAAGAGCAATTAGCGAAAGACAATTTTCCGAATAAGGCTTTCTTCACGATCGTCATGAAATTCGACTTCCCCTCGTTACCTTTCACTCCGACCAGTAACGTTATCGTTTTTTCCAGCATGTTGTACGAAGCTTGATTAATAGTATAAATCAGATGATGCATGAATTCGTTATCCATAGTACTAAGAAGGTTTACGTAGCCGACGAAGACCATAAGGTGCTTAAGCGCGTAAATGTACATTTTGTTTTTTTCGATTAACTTATACAGCCTGTAAACGGGAGACGATTCGTCGACCGCTTTTTCATCTCCCACGGCCGCCATCGCCATTTCTTTAACGGTGTAAAATACGGTATCTATCAAGTCTTTTTCGCTCATGTTCTCCTTCGGTATTTTACCGTTTGCGTAAAGGAAAACGAAAACGTTCAAGCCTTGAAATACCGAATTCGCGTTCAGAAGATTGTGAACGATTAAGATGATTTCGTCAAAATTCAAAGAAATATCGTGAATGAGCGCCAATTTCTCGATCGATATTTCGTTCGATATCACCTTGGAAGTTCTCGCGAAAAGTTCGTTTTCGCACCCGCAAATCAAATAAGTCCCGTCGGCTTCCAATACGTTCGGTCGGTAAGATATTAAAGTCGGGCCGCCGTCAGGGCCACCGGTGAAATTTTTGTTTTTCGTAACGAACAGTTTCTTCGCCGGTCCGGCGAACGGTTGGCTATGATGTCGGTTAAACACGTTCGCCAACTCTCTGGAAAAGGTATACCTCGACAACTCCTTGTATCTTTTTACACCGATGTTGAACTCGTATTTGGTATTTTCTTTGCGATGCTCTTCTCCCCCCAATAGAAAATATTTCGATATTTTGCGCGACAAAAAATGTTCCTTGTGCGCGTGAAAACGATATCGCAACAATATCTGATTTTCGGTAGATAACTTTTCTTTCGAAAATCTCGGGTCGTCTCCGACTTCATCGCCGTCGTCGGGTTTTCCGTTGTCGACGGCGGGGTGTGTATCGCCGCCGCCGGATATTTCTTCTTGTTGTTGTTCTTCTTCTTTTTCTTCTCCTTCTCCTTCATCTTCTTCGTCGTCGCTTTCCAAACCCAGATTTTTATTCGCGTAGAAATCTTTAGGTTTCTTCAAATCTAGTTTCGCGCTCAAAAGATTTCGCATTTTAACGGCGTTAATAATGCCTTCCATGATTCTATTTTTATCTATAGGCTTGATGAGGATACTTAAACGATGAAAATTGATTTTTTGCGTGTAGTAAAACTGGTCTTCTATGTACTTCGAGTCTATTTGTATCGCGCCGAATTGCGGAGGGTTCTTATTTGATTCCGGATCATGTACGATTTCGCACCTTATTCGTTTAATTGTATCAGCCGACGCGAGATGTGGACGATAACTCGGATCTCCCTTTAAAACGTTATGAGAATTTCGCACCACCAACACGCCCTGGTGACTCCCTTTCTCGAACGATTTTCCTCCGACTTTGCCTTTATCGCTTCTGTATAAATAGATCGTGGGCGAGTTCATATTAAAACTATAACTCAAATGTTTGAAATTATCGCACATTGTGCTATATACTCGGAGCGTGCGGTATCTTTCCTTGATATCGCTCGGCGAGTTGATATTTTTGACGTTGAGGTTGTTTAGTTCTCGAATCCTGGAACTTTCGAGGAGCGACGGTTTGACCGGAGGGTAGCAAACGTATTTTTTATTTTCGCTTAAGAATAAGATACGTTATAGATCTTCTCAACCAGAAATTTCTTTCTCTCATGATTAGAAGTTTAAATAGGCGCGTGAGTTTCGGAACTTTGCGCGAAACGAGAAACGTAAACGCTAAGACATTCTTAAGCGAAAATAAAAAATACGTTTGCTACCCTCCGGTCAAACCGTCGCTCCTCGAAAGTTCCAGGATTCGAGAACTAAACAACCTCAACGTCAAAAATATCAACTCGCCGAGCGATATCAAGGAAAGATACCGCACGCTCCGAGTATATAGCACAATGTGCGATAATTTCAAACATTTGAGTTATAGTTTTAATATGAACTCGCCCACGATCTATTTATACAGAAGCGATAAAGGCAAAGTCGGAGGAAAATCGTTCGAGAAAGGGAGTCACCAGGGCGTGTTGGTGGTGCGAAATTCTCATAACGTTTTAAAGGGAGATCCGAGTTATCGTCCACATCTCGCGTCGGCTGATACAATTAAACGAATAAGGTGCGAAATCGTACATGATCCGGAATCAAATAAGAACCCTCCGCAATTCGGCGCGATACAAATAGACTCGAAGTACATAGAAGACCAGTTTTACTACACGCAAAAAATCAATTTTCATCGTTTAAGTATCCTCATCAAGCCTATAGATAAAAATAGAATCATGGAAGGCATTATTAACGCCGTTAAAATGCGAAATCTTTTGAGCGCGAAACTAGATTTGAAGAAACCTAAAGATTTCTACGCGAATAAAAATCTGGGTTTGGAAAGCGACGACGAAGAAGATGAAGGAGAAGGAGAAGAAAAAGAAGAAGAACAACAACAAGAAGAAATATCCGGCGGCGGCGATACACACCCCGCCGTCGACAACGGAAAACCCGACGACGGCGATGAAGTCGGAGACGACCCGAGATTTTCGAAAGAAAAGTTATCTACCGAAAATCAGATATTGTTGCGATATCGTTTTCACGCGCACAAGGAACATTTTTTGTCGCGCAAAATATCGAAATATTTTCTATTGGGGGGAGAAGAGCATCGCAAAGAAAATACCAAATACGAGTTCAACATCGGTGTAAAAAGATACAAGGAGTTGTCGAGGTATACCTTTTCCAGAGAGTTGGCGAACGTGTTTAACCGACATCATAGCCAACCGTTCGCCGGACCGGCGAAGAAACTGTTCGTTACGAAAAACAAAAATTTCACCGGTGGCCCTGACGGCGGCCCGACTTTAATATCTTACCGACCGAACGTATTGGAAGCCGACGGGACTTATTTGATTTGCGGGTGCGAAAACGAACTTTTCGCGAGAACTTCCAAGGTGATATCGAACGAAATATCGATCGAGAAATTGGCGCTCATTCACGATATTTCTTTGAATTTTGACGAAATCATCTTAATCGTTCACAATCTTCTGAACGCGAATTCGGTATTTCAAGGCTTGAACGTTTTCGTTTTCCTTTACGCAAACGGTAAAATACCGAAGGAGAACATGAGCGAAAAAGACTTGATAGATACCGTATTTTACACCGTTAAAGAAATGGCGATGGCGGCCGTGGGAGATGAAAAAGCGGTCGACGAATCGTCTCCCGTTTACAGGCTGTATAAGTTAATCGAAAAAAACAAAATGTACATTTACGCGCTTAAGCACCTTATGGTCTTCGTCGGCTACGTAAACCTTCTTAGTACTATGGATAACGAATTCATGCATCATCTGATTTATACTATTAATCAAGCTTCGTACAACATGCTGGAAAAAACGATAACGTTACTGGTCGTCGGAGTGAAAGGTAACGAGGGGAAGTCGAATTTCATGACGATCGTGAAGAAAGCCTTATTCGGAAAATTGTCTTTCGCTAATTGCTCTTTGTCCGCTTTCGATACTAAAGCGGGTTCGAGTTCGTCGGCGATGCCCAACTTGAGTTTTTTGGGAAAAACCTTCGGGGCTATAGTCGACGAAGCTTCGACAAAAAAGGAGGAGAAGCGCCCGCTGATAAAAAGCTGCACCAACCGCCTCATCGAAAATTTCGGCATGAATCAAGAGCAGAGGCGGCAGAAATGGGGCGTCGCAGCAGCTGCTGCGGCGACTACGCGGGTCGCTCGTCGTTTGCGATTGCACCAAAGATTGAGGAAGAATATGAGGAAAAGAAAAAATATGACGTTCTTCGACCACGATAAACATTTCGAGTTCTCGTCCAAACTTTTTTGTTCTTCGACGAGTTTTACGTGGAACAACGGATCTCCGGTAATTTTTAACGTCTCACCAAACAGTTTTATAAAATATCATCATATCACTCAATCTTCCATCGTACGCAAAACCGATTCAGTTCTCGATAGTTGGCATAAAGAAATTTTTTCGCCGATAATCAGAAAGAAGAGAGGTAAAATTGCTAGCAAGTGGAATCAGATATCTCCGAATATAAGAGATACTATCACGTTTTCCAACAATACTCTTTATTTGAATCAAGAGAAATTAGTGAATTATATAGATAAAAAAACTTATTTGGGAATAATAAAAATAGACGATTATCAAAAAACCGCCGCCGCCGCCGCCGCCCCCTCCCCCGCCAACAACGCTGTCCCTTTTCCCGTATCGGTGAGTCGCGGGGAAATCACGGACACCGACGAAACCGAATCCGAAGACGACCTCGAAGACCATGGGACCCACATTCCTGCCGCCCCTCCTCAGGCCGCAACGAATCGAATGGCTATAAAGTATTCACCAAATCGTAAAAAATTGTAAGAATTTAGATCTGCTACTAATCGCCCCCCAACTGACGATAGCTCAATAGACGTGACTAGAATTTCGCTATATGAACGCAATCGAGTTGAAAACAACGCTACTCCGAATCATACGAGATCTAATAGCAGGAAAATGTAGATGGTCAGTCTCGAAAGTTTTGTCAGAAATATAAGCAATTTTTTTATCGAGCGATATAAGCTTGTTTGGGCGACCAAAAAGATTTACTAAGAGTTTTACTTCATCAGTTATTAAAAACGTCACCGCGATCTAGTCGGCAATCCGTCAATCCAGATGTAGTGATCAGAAAACCCCCTATATCGGCGCATCATATATATATGTGATACGCCATAAAGAAAAAGACTCAAGATCCAGCACGGCAATGATAAAGGATATCGAGAAAGTCGGCGAAAACAAATCATAGGGAATTGGGACAGATTAACATGTACGGCAGCGAAATAAAAAGCGATAATCTAGAGACGAGAAAAGAAGTAAGTCGTTCGTTCGAGACGTGAAAAAGTACGCTACGAGGATACAGTCGATTTAGACAATCGCGATCATACGCAATCGAACTACAGAGAAGTTCGCAGAGGCCGTATAGACGACAACATAAAGTAAAGAAAGTGAGTATGTAACTGCACGATCACCTTTCGCTAAAGAACAAATAATCCACTACCGATTGATTAATAAAAAGCTTTAAATAGTTTTTTAGACCAATTTTGTTCTAAATTCCGAATCGCTGGCGAATGATGGAGCTATCCACTTAGAGAAACCATACCCTCGATCCGAGCCTAGCCCATAGTCCTGCAAACCCATAATCCTAATCCATATCCTTTTTCTCTATAAAATGTCACTATCAAAAGTTTTAAAAAACAGACATATCGACCAAAAACCCCGATCTTTTGAAACTATTACGACGCGAATCAAGATAATATGACAAGTTCCGTAAAACATTCTATCTAAAATCGCTACGCGCTAATATTAAGTACTATATTACTCACACCTTTATAAAATCTAATAAACTTTAATTCGTAGTATCGATTAACCTAATCATAGTGGTCGATCGTAACGCCATGCAAAAACTATATATATATAGAAGCACTTTGTCTTTATTATCTACTTAAAGATACCTAGTACATATTTTTACGATTTTAATACGATTTATAAATACGATATAAATACGATAAATAAAAAGTCTTTAGAATTACAAGTTTCCTGAAGCCCTCGTACTAGATTCTTATACAAAAGCTAATCACTCAAACTGCGACAAGACTTATAGAGGCCAGAGGTCGGTTAGAGAAATTAAAAAACCTTATCGATTGAAACGAGTGCCGCCACATTGTGAAAATAGAAGTGCGCCCTCAGCTCTCAAACACGTTGAGATGAAGGAAAAGTAGTACGAATATGTGAAATATGAATCTACGCTCTTCTTTGAGAATCGCCGTAAACATTACTTGATCAGCTAGAGAGAATAAAGCTATTCCCGAAGTTCTTGCAGTGCGAATTAATATAATAAAACATTTAGCTAAGTCCTAAGGCTATACCTCAACAGCTATTTATTTATCTCGCTATCCTGTATTCTATCTTACTGTATACCATGTCACTAGAGAGATATCGTAAAAAAACAATCAGTACCTCTTAATTTAAGCGCTACCAAAGCAGGAAATGAATAATCCATGTCGTACGAGCATCGATATATGATCAGAGATAATCTATCAACACCACTAATAACGATATTCGTAACTATAGAGATCACGTGCAAAATAGATAATGAGCACGCCCCTCCTTATTTTCCTTCTAAAAGAAACTATAAATTCGCAGACCTCCAAATAATAAGAAATATATAGCTAATAAATCGTCATAAAATGATTATTACGCTCTATAATAAACATTCATACTATAGATACCGGTTCCAAGGTATTTACACGCGCGACAAGTTTTCCACGAAGCATTACGCCATCTACCATGTCATATCGTTAATGTTTAGATTGAAAGCGTAACTCAGGTGAATATTTCGAAGACTTAGCGCCGACCAGAATCTATAAAATGATAGACGGCTATTTATTTTTGAATTGAGCTCAAACTAAGCACTATAGTCACTAAATCTATCCAGCTAAGTTTAGTAATATACGCACCCGTATTATATTCACAATGATTCTGATAGATTACGTCTAGCCTAGTTACGATTCGACCGCAAAGGATGGCAGCTGTACCTTATACTTAAAGGGAGTTGATAGCAGAGGATTTCCTAGTATAAAGTCGAGCGTGATCATCTCGATAGCATCATACGTTCTTGACAATTTTCGTCAACGTCTCACATAAATCATCCATTGCCATTAATATTTTGTTTACATCAAAAATTAAATGTATTATGCAGGTAGATGTCAGAAACATAAACATCACCGTCACAGCTTAATTTAGAGGCATTCCTAGAATTACCGACTCAGCCACCTAGCCGTATACGATGACGGTTGAAGATGGAAAATAGTGTGTATTACTGAATAGTAATAAGTGAACTCTCGTGACAAGCACTCTCTTAATAAAAAAATTTGTATAACATTATCAGTATTTGACGATTTTTATTCAAGTTATCAAAGGTATTTTGAATTATTAAGAACTCTATAGTAGATAAGCTACTACTATTATCACTAAATTATCTCAACTCATTGCAACTTAACTATTTGTGCTACGATACTTAATATAGATAGTTCTAACGTGATAACTCTCCTATCAGAGCATATTGTAAAAATATATGATTAATCTATTGGAACATGCTATTTAAAATATAAGCATATCAAAGTAGAATTTAACTAAATAGTGATTGTAGGTGCTCTCAGAATTAAGTTTTAATGCAAATTCTCATTTATATTTTTATTATAACCAAAGTGATCTTCCTAGCCTGATGAAATCCTGATAAATTTGAGTAACACCACATAATTATATACTTCTGTATAATTACGCTATGCTCTAAATATTTCAACATTAACATAAATAGAACTATATAAATATCCTATATTATTCGCATAATTGCAACATATTTGATTATAATAATATATTGTAGGTTAGAGGAATTCTATAAAATTTCAACGCGTTAATTGAATGACTACGCTATTTGTCGGAGCATTGTAAAAAATAATGTGTTTCATTGAAATGCATATTTAATGAAGCAGTAAAAGTTTAAATTTATTAATTGTTTATTGTAGTTAAAGAGTGAACGTTTTTATTAAATGCATATATTTTCAATAACGTTAGTTAGTTATATAGCTAAGATAGTTGCTGATTAGTTGTGAGAAACTCTGATTTTAATAAAAATACACTTATTTATAGCACTTCATAGAAAATTAGCGTCTTTTTCTTAAATTTCACATTACAAGAAGTTTTATGATCTATCTCTAATAATGTATCGATTTTTGCTTCTGAATGTGGTTATTTGTATTAGATTTAATTGTAAATTGTATATAATTGAGTTTTAAATACGGTTAATTTTCTAGCATTTGAAAAAATAATGTGTTTCATATGAATGAAAAATATTATTATAAATAGTAATAATAATTTATGAATTTATTTAAATAATTTTAGTTATGTTATATTTGAATGCTATTTATTATTATATTACAGTTGATAATTATATTAATTGATATTCTATTTGTATCTTATTATTATACAATTATTCATAGTTTTTCAAACATGGTGGAATAAAAAAATAAAATAACTTCTAATAAATAAAATAATTCTACTAGGTTCTTACATTAAGAACAGTGAGATGATTATTATTTTAAGCAAGTTTCCGATGAGATCATTTAATTACCCTAAGATCTGAGATAATATTTGGTTACAGTTCTTTAAGAATGAGTTTAATCGGTATTTAGCAGATTTGACTCTAGTATACTGCTGCTTAATTGGCCTCAATTTTCATTTCTTTTTTTTAGTCAACAATTTATTTGCGAGAGAATTTATTAATTGAGGTGTTCAGGAGATGTCTTAATACTTGACGTTTTTTTAATTGAACGAGATATCTCTGCAATATTTGTTTTCTAGATAACAGTGCTACCAATATTTTAGTCGATAAGTCTAGAAATCCTGTCTTAATTGAGAAATATCATACAACTTGTCGTATGTTAGCAAACTTTATTTATCTTAGAAACTTGTTCAACTAATTACATTATAATTAATGTAAAACTCTTATAAAAGTATCGAATTTTTTACACTAAATTTTTCAAACATTTGAAATTATTTAGGTAATCTTAAAATTGAGTTTTTATACGAGATATTTTCAGCTATTTTGAAATAAAATATAATTGTGTCTTCTATGAAATGCTATTTCAAAAAAAGCAAGAGAAAGTGCATAATATTCATAATAGTTTCTCGTGTACTTAACTTCGACGTTTGTTGAAACTCGAAATTGAATATTTAGTTTTTATAATATTACGCAATAAATTAATATTCTAATTAACCTTGGGACAACCTGTTTTAATAAAAAACTATTATAACTTCTTGAAAAACTCACTGTGCGTTGTCTTTAAAAATTCCAACATTACAATTTAAAGCAAACTCTATAAAGGTTTGACTATCGTTTCCATCAATTTCAGACACTTTGTAAACGTCATCTTTGTATATTCTTAAATTGAGTTATTATACGATAGGTTATTTTACAGCATTTTGAATAAAATAAAATGTATTTCAATTAAAATGCATTTTCAAATAAAATTTAATGTACATAGTGATAATTTTTATTAATAATTGTTTAGATGAAGTATTTTCTGTGAATAATTTATAATGAAATATATCAAATATTTATGTTTTATCGCCTGATAGAGAGAAAATTATTACTCATACTTTGTTAAAATTACCTGTATATATCATATAATTAAAAATATAATTATATATATATACATATATCTAAATATATATATTCTATATTTACTTAAAAATTATACATATATACAATTTAAGAACTCTTTATAGATCACAGATATTTATAGGTGTAAATAAACTCATAACTAGACTTGAAAAATTATTATATTTAGGTTAAACGCTCAAAATAGATATTTTCATTATTTAATGTAATGCATTTGAAAAAAATAAATAATGTGTTGTAATATTAAATTGCTAATTTTAATAATAGGTATATAATTTTAATTTTATTAATTATTTCATTAATTTTTTATATGTACTCATAATATTAATTGAAATTCAATATATTTGTTTTTATATATAGTACCAAGTACTATTAAGTTCCTTATTTAAGTGTAAAGGATATCTTGGTTATTATAATTAAAATATACTCCACTTCTAAAATTAGCGCGTTCTTTCTATATGAACAATTTTTCTAACTATTCATTACTGAACATTGTCCACTTCCTTAAAAGTTCGAATTCTTTTCCTAATAACTCTAGATACAACATCCGAATAACTCTCTATATGAGTACAATGCTTTAAATATAAGAGTTATTTAACACGGATATATTTCAGCATCTGAATAAATAATGTATTGTTAGTTGAAATTACCAATTGTTTTAAAATTAGGAAAAGTGAATTTATTATATTGAGTTATTAATTAGTTTATTAATAGTTTTTTTTTTCAAGTTTCTTCAAATTAATTATTCCCAAGTCTGATTATTTCGAGTTTTAGCCAAAATATATTAATTTAAATTGAGATAGAAATAAACTCCTGTTTTTAATTAAGAGAGAAAAATATATAACTTCTATAAATTAGTTTGACACTTATAGTAGCCAAAAATTTATCAAGTACAACTTTAATACTCTTCAAAGTTCTCAATAAAGGAATTACCTTTTTTTTTATATTATTATTTGGTTATATTTAATATTTAATTATTGAGTGTTTTAAGCGTATAGACCTTTGGATGAAAAATTATAATCGTGTTTTAACGCAATACAATGACAATTTCAAATGAGCAGAAAGAGAATTTATTAATTGTTTTAGGTGTCTAAAATTGACATATTTTAATTGATAAAATTATCAATATTTGAGTTTGATACATTTATACCAAGACTATCTTCAATGTGGAGTTGTGCGTGAAAAAAACCTTGCATCTCTAATAAATAAAATTTTTATAAAAATTATCTAAATTACGACAACATTTTTATCAACTCTCATGATAATAATTTATGACTATTAAGCAGTACGTTTTTGTCCTAAATTTCAACATTGAAGTGTAATTTTATGGTTAGTTAAAATATGCACTTAAAATTTATGTGTTCTTTATATCTCTGGTATATTTCCTGCATGAAAAAATAATTCGGTATTCACGTTGGAAACTGCAATATTTTTAAAAAGCTTACTTATTACGTGTTACTACTATTATAGTTTAAGATGTCTATAAATTATTACCGAGCTTCTTTTCTATGCGAAATTTAGTCAAGTATTCTCTCTGAATTATAATACGCAATGATCATCTTATCCATTACGTATATATGAAAACTGTATTGTAATATTAAAAAAATTTATAAGAGTCTCTTTATTTCTTCTTAAATTATTTCTTTGCAATTATTACACACATAACAATATTTCTATGACTCTTGAGCGAGAGTATCTTATTTTATCCTAAACTTTCATACCATTGACAATTCATTTGTCGTTATCTTAAATTGAGTTTATATCACAATGGCGGTTAACGTGTTCTATTCTATCCCTCTGAAAACACTCGTGCTGGATTTCATTTGAAATACAATTCTCATATAAAGGCAGAAACGGAAAGAATTTATATTCATTGTTGTTTCTGAGAATAGTTACTTAAATTGACGTATTTTAATGAAATTTCAAGTATTATTGGGTTATTACTGGCAAATGTTTCATTAGTGGAAAAGCCGCTGTTATTTATTAAGTAAATATTTAATTAAAAGCTTCTAAAATTACGCTTTTTTCACTTAAAATTGTTCACATTAACAATTTTTTCGAAACTCTAAAAGTTCGATTTCTGCTATAAAATTATCAACATTTGAATAAATGTATTTGCGTAAAAGTCAATAACAAATTGAGTTTATACAAACGGGTATTTCAGGCATTGATAAAGAACTAAAATTAACGTGTTTACATTTGAAATGCAATTTCAAAAAGCAGAAAGTTAATTATTAAGTTTTATTTAGCATTTTTTTAAAATTCATTTTTGAATCTGAAATTTCAATATTTGTTTTTTATATACAAACTTTTGCACTGAGTCGAGTGAAAAAGCAAAGCATAGGAGGAGAGACATAAAAATTGTTAAACTTTTCTTAAATATTACGCTTTTTCATTAAAATATTATTTCAATTACGAATTCTAAGAACTACCATAAATAGTACGATTTTTCTATAATTTCAACATTTTTTGAATTAAATAATTGCGTATTGGAGAGTATCTAAAAAATTGAAGAGTAATTTAACCCGGAATTATTTTCAGCCATCTTAGAAATTCATAATAGTCGTTATCAATTAAATCGCAAATTTAAAAAGTGTAGAATGTATTTATTCTAGTTTTAGATGTCTTATATTGACATTTTTTAATGAAAATATTTGCAAATATTTGTTTTTTTATATACCACAATATTTACACTTAGTCTTGAAAACAACAATACTTAGTTGGATACATAAAAAAATTTAACTTCGTAGGAATATATTTGACACATTATACTTACAATTTCCACATACACAAAATTAGACTACTCTTACAAGTACAAGATTTTATTACATATAATCTTCAACATTATGAGACTTATTTGGTTATCTTATTAAATGAGTTATATTTAAACACACTATATTTTTCCGAGCATTGTAGATAAACATTAATGTTCGTTATACATGACATGCAATTCAAAAAGCAGAAAAATATATTTATTGAATGTTTTAGGTGTCTTAAAATATAATTTTTATATTTAAATGAAAATTTCACATACTTGTTTTGTTAAAAACACATTTATCCTCATTCTCTCGATAGAATATACACTGTATAAATAAAACACTTACTTAAACTTTCTGAACAAATACAGTTAAACTTAAAATTTTTCACATGTTACAAATTTGAACTCCTTATGTTTAAGAAGTGACGATTTGCGCTAGAGTAATTTTCCAACATTTGAAACTTATATTGTTTGGTAAATCTTAAATTGATTCTTAGTTTATTATATCGGAATTTCTTTAGCATTTTAAGACAAACTAACTGTCTATCATTGAAATTGCAATTTATCAAAAAGCATGAAAAATGAGTAATTTTATTAAAATATGTTTTAGAGTGTCTTTAACCCTATGAATCGTTTTATCCAAGAAAGTAATTTGGGAGATATATATACCAAAATTTCATTAGTTGTAAAAAACTTATTTATATTAATTTAAAAAAATTTTAACTGACTTTATTTCCTCGTTCATGTGCTTCTGTCAATTTCACATTTTGCTATTTTAGAACCAGAAAGCGTGTATAATTTTTCTTTAGTGTTTGAAGCAATCAATTCAAAGATTATTTGTTAAATCTTAAAATTGAGTTTTTTAACGGGTATTTTCAGCATTTATAGATAAAATTGCTGGTGAAATGATTTTAGAAAATGCAATTTTGAAAAATAAAGGCAAGGAAAAGAAGAATTTATTTTATTGTTTTTAGAATATTTTTAGAATGACTTGATTTTATTAATATGTAATTTTCAATATAATTTTGTTTTTATATACACTAATATTTCAAATTAGTTGTGAAAACCTGTTTAATAATAAATTTATATAACTCTCTAGAATATTAATTACTTTTTCATTAAATTTTTCACATTAACATTAAAATTTAAGAACTCTTAAAAGTAACGTATTTTCTCACTAAAATTATTACAATACATTTATAATTTAATTTATTGTAATTCATAAATTGAAATTATACCTTATCTGGGTTTTTTTTGGGTTAAATTTAAGTATGTGTTTACATGAATGCAATTTCCATAAAAAAGCAGAAAAAGATTTAATTAATAGTTTTAGTAGTCTTAAATTGACGTAATGTAGATAATTCAAATTATTTGTTTTATATACGACCAAATATTTCATTAGTTGTGTAAAAATGTGTTATTAATAAAAAATTTATTAACTATTCTTTATCACAGCAAATGGATGATGAAATGTTTCATCATATTAAAAATTATATATAGAACTTGCATTAATTTTGAGGTACTTTTAGCTAAACTTTCAAATCAAATTGAAATTATTGGTTAATCTTAAAAGTGAGTTTTTAACGGTTTATAATTTTATGTGAAAATAAAATAGATGGTTTATCATTTTAGATAGCAATAATAATAATAAAAAAGCAAGAATAAAAAGAATTTATAATTTAATTTAAGAGTGTGTAAAATAAATTGAACGTTTTTTAATGAAATATTTCGTGTAATATTTGCTTTTATAATACCAAATGAGTTTCATATAGTTGTGAAACCTGTTTAATAAAAATTTTAACTTTCTATATTACGCTTTTATTTAAATTTTCAACATTAAAAAATTTAGAACTCTTAAAATATAGTCAGATGAGATAGTTTTCCTATAATTATTCAACAATTGAAATTATTGTTAAATCTTAAAATTGTATTTTTTAGCTTATTTTCAGATTGAAAAATAATGTTGTTTTCATTGATATAGCGTTCTAGAAGTACAGAAAGAGATATTTATTAATAATTAGTTTTAGTTGTCTTTAAATTTACGTGTTTAATGAAATTTTAATATATTTAGTTTTTATATACCAAATATTATTTTAGTTTTATTGTATAAACTCATGTTATTTAATAAAATAAATATTTTTATACTTAATCATCTATTAGTTCTTTTTTCTATTTATAATTTTCAAATTACAAATTTGAAACTCTTAAAAGTACGACTTTTACTAATTTCAACTATTGAAATTATGTTAAATCTTAAAAATTGAGTTTTTTTAAACGTATTTTCAGCTATTTGAAAAAAATAATGTGTTTCTATTAAATATGCAATTTCAAAAAAAGCAGAAAAGTGAATTTATTAATAGTTTTATTTTAGGTGTCTTAGAAATTTTAAAAGTTTTAATTATAATGTAATTTCAATATTTGTTTATTATTTTAATACCAAATATTCATTAGTTTAGTGTTTGAGCTGTTTTAATAAAAAATTATACCTTCTAAAATTACGCTTTTTTCTTATATTTTCATTTAGAAAATTACAATTTAGAACTCTTAAAATTAATATTTTTCCTAAATTTCAACTTTAGAAATTATTTGGTAAATCTTAAAATGAGTTTTTTTTATACGGATATTTCAGCATTTGGAAAATTAATGTGTTTCATTGGAATGCAATTTCAAAAAGTCAAGAAAAAGCTAATTTATTAATTAAGTTTTAGTGTCTTAAATTGACGTTTTTATATGAATAATTCAATATTTGTTTTAATATACCAAATATTTCATTAGTTTTATAAAAACCTTTTAATATATAATAAATTTTATACTACTAAAATTACGCTTTTCTATTAAATTTTCAACATTACAATTAGAACTCTTAAAAAGTACCATTTTTCTTAAAGTGTCAACATTTTGAAAAGTATTTAGGTAAATCTTAAATGAGTTTATTTAACTGAGTATTTCAGCATTTGAAAAAATAATGTGTTTCATTGAAATGCATATTTAAAAAGTATTTTGTTAATTTATTAATATTGATTTTAGTTTGTCTTAAAATGACGTTTTTTAATGAAATTTCTAATATTTTCTGTTTTTTATATCCAAATATTTCATTAGTTGTGAAAATTTACTGTATTAATAAAAAATTTAACTTCTAAAATTACGCTTCATCTTAATTCTTAAATTTTCACATTCGAATTTAGAACTTCTTTAAAAGTACGATATTTTCCTAAATTTCAACATAATATTTTTAAATTATTTGTAAATTCTTTAAAATTGAGTTTCTACGTTAATTATTCAGCACTTATGAAAATATATAATAGTGTTTCATTGGAAATGCAATCAAAAGCTGAAAAGAGTGAATTTCATTAATAGTTTTAGATGTCTTAAATTGACGTTATTTTTTAATGATAATTTTCTTAAATTATTTTTTTATTATAACCAAATATATCATTAGGTTTAGAAAACCTTTTTATTAAAACCAAATTAACTTCAAAACATACTCGACGCTTTTTCTTAATGTTTCACATTACAAATTTAGAAACTCTTAAATAGTACATTTTTTCATAATTTCATAATATATTGTAAATTATTATGGTAAAAATATTCTTAATAATTGAGTTTATTTAACGTGGATTTATTCAGCATTGGAAAATAATGTGTTCAATGAAGAAATCAATTCTAAAAGCAGGAAAAGCATAATTTATTAATAGTTTTATGTGACTTTTCTTAAATTGAACGTTTTTAATGAAATTCAATATTTGTTTTTAATAGATATACCAAATATTTCATTAGTTTTGAAACCTGTTTTATATAAAAATTTTAACTTCTAAAATTTTACGCTTTTTCTTAATTTTCACATTACAATAATCTTCAGAACACTCTTAAAAGTACCATTTTTTCTAAATTTCAACAATTGTTTAAATTATTTGTAAATCTTAAAACTGAGTTTTTTAACGGTATTTTCAGCATTTTGAAAAAATAAAGTGTTTTCATTATAAAATGCATATTCAAAAAGCAGAAAAGTTAATTTGATTAATTGTAATTTAGGATGTCTTTAAAATGATCAGTTTTTAATGTTAAAATATTATACAAGATAAAAAATAATATAATTAATCGATACCTAAAATTTTTTATCACTAAATTATATAATTGCAAATATTCATTCTTCCTAAAAATAAAATTATTGAATATTCTATGGTAGATTCGTGATTCCAAATTTTAGTATGAACTAAAATGTTCAATATCTACCTGAGATTTCTTCCTAAAATGTTCAAGTTATCTACATTATTGGTAATTCCACTCTTCTAACGCTTATTTCAGCACTTGAAAATATTAAGTTAGTTGAATGTGAACTAAAAAAAGCTTTAAAGTGCAATTTATTAATAGTTTTTAGATGTCTTAAATTGACGTTTTTTAATGAAATTTCAATTATTGTTTTATATACCAAATATTCAAGATATGTTACCTGTTTTAATAAAACAAATTAACTTCGAAAATACGCTTTTTCTTAAAGTTTCACATCCGACTGTAAACTCTAAAAAGTGCAATTTTTCTGACTTCACTAAAATTTGAACTATCTATTTAATCTTAAAAATTTAGAGTTTTTAGCTTTTTACTTTCATGCCATTTAAAAAAAATGTGTTTCATTTGAAATTCAATTTCAAAAGCAGAAAAGAGAATTTATTAATTGTTTTAGGATGTCTTAAATTGACGTCTTTCTAATGAAATTTCAATATTTGTTTTTACTCATACAATATTTCATTAGTCGTGAAAGAACCTGTTTTAATAAAAATTTTAATTTATAATAATTACGCTTTTCTTAAAATTTATTCACATTTACAAATTTAGTAGAACTCTTGAAGAATATGTAAGATATTCCT
>JABUQX010106380.1:15000-28953 GCA_015478945.1 Trachelipus rathkii | reverse complement strand
GTGATTCTACTCTCTCTCTCTCTTCTCTCTCTCTCTCCTCTCTCACACACACCACACACACACACACACACACACACACACACACATTTATTGTCCAGGCCTATATTTTAAGTGATCCCAGTATTTTTCTCACACACACATTCATTGTCTTGGCCTAAATTTTAAGTCTGACACCAGTATTTTTCTCACACACACATTCATTGTCCTGGCATATATTTTAAGTCTGACACCAGTATTTTTCTCACACTCATTCATTGTCCTGGCCTATATTTTAAGTCTGATCCCAGTATTTTTCTCACACACACACACATTCATTGTCCTGGCATATATTTTAAGTCTGACACCAGTATTTTTCTCACACTCATTCATTGTCCTGGCCTAAATTTTAAGTCTGACACCAGTATTTTTCTCACACACACATTCATTGTCCTGGCATATATTTTAAGTCTGACACCAGTATTTTTCTCACACTCATTCATTGTCCTGGCCTATATTTTAAGTCTGATACCAGTATTTTTCCCACACACACATTCATTCTCCTGGCATATATTTTAAGTCTGGTACCAGTATTTTTCTCACACACACATTCATTGTCCTGGCATATATTTTAAGTCTGGTACCAGTATTTTTTCTCACACTCATTCATTGTCCTGGCCTATATTTTAAGTCTGATACCAGTATTTTTCTCACATACACATTCATTCTCCTGGCATATATTTTAAGTCTGGTACCAGTATTTTTTCACATACATTTATTGTCTTGGCCTATATTTTAAGTCTGGTACCAGTATTTTTTCACAAATACATTTATTGTCTTGGCCTATATTTTAAGTCTGGTATCAGTATTTTACTCACACGCACACATTCATTGCCCTAGCCTATTATATTTTAAGTGTATTCTCCCCATTGTAACACTACTTCGTCGGACACTGCAATAATATATCAAAACCTTTGTTCTTTTTGAGTTTTCTACACGTGTTGAAAGAGTTTGGAGAGTTTGTGAAAGTAATAGAGTCTTGGAAGAATATGTGACATTAGGCTGAAAAATATTGAAAGAGTTGGAGAGAGTTTAGTAATCGTTTAGCTTGAATTAAAATCAGAGAGTAAGAGAGTCTTTGAAATAGTTTGGAGAAGATTAGTGAGAGTAGGAGAGCTCAAAGTTACAAAAGACTTAAACTGAGAAGTCTGAGAAGAGTTTGGAGCAGTTAGGAGAGTAGGAGAGTCTGAAAGAGTTTGGAGAGTTAATGAGAGTAGTGAGAGTATTAACAAATTAAGTGATGCAACAGTTATATGTCTTGAAAGAGATTGGAGAGAATTAGTGAGAGTAGGAGAGTCTTGAAAGAGTTTGGAAAGGAATGAGAGTAGGAGAGTCTTGAAAGAGTTTGGAGAGTTATAGTGAGAGTATGAGTCTTGAAAGAGTTTGGATTTGTTATTGAGAGTAGGAGAGGCTTGAAAGAGTAGTGAGAGTAGGAGAGTTCTTGAAGAGGTACGGATAATAGCCAGAGGAGGAGAGTTTTGAAAGAGTTTGTGAGAGTAGGAGAGATTGAAAAGTTTGGAGAGAGTTGGAGAGATGAGAGTGTCTTGAAAGATTTTATAGAAAAAAAGAGAGAGTAGGAGATGAAGAAACTGAATTTTTAAGGCATTGAAAACTACCCTATTTTCTTTGCCCCAGTTAGAGGGTAAGGAGTTTGGGATAGGACTGAACCCTGAGGAACACCACTATTTATTGATTTAAAGGATGAACGGTGGCTGCCTACAACAGCTTCAGCAGAACGACCGGAAAGAAAGTCAGAAAAATTTAGAAATCGAAGCTTTGTGCCAGACTTTATCGATTGCTTTCCATATATCTAGCCCCACAGCAAAAGATTCACCGAATAACGGAGCGGAGTGTAGAAGAATAAATTCAAGTATTATAATTAACAAGCTAAGCCGGCCCTTAAAGCTGCCAAGATAGGAAATCCTTATATTTTACATTGTTTGATAGCTATGTTAACCATGTGTATGTGAATTTATTATTAGTTTTATCCGTCAAAATTTCATTTTTAAGGGTAGGACCACATTTTGGGGTTCAGTTCCCACCCCAAGTGGAGTCTTACCACTTATGATTCCTCCAGGAACCCACTTCCTTAAGGTTGTTTCGTCGTTCAAGCCATCTGGGCTTTTCTCCTTTTTTTTTCTCTGGGTCCCCCCTACTTGGCAGTGTTCAAACACCCCTTAGAGGTCTGAAACCCATAAAATCGGATTCTCCGTACTCGATAACATATAGTTTGACACGTCACATGTTACACAATGTTCGACTCCAACTCCGACTCCGGCTCCGACTCCTGATGAAGGTTTTAACTTTAATTATTTCTTGAATTTTTCAATTTCAGTGGTGGCGTAGCGTAGAACCCATGTGGGTTATTTATTTACAACACTCCATAGAGCAAATTTCGTGCAAACACATCCGCGATTTCCACGCAAATTTTACTTTTGTTACAAACAAATTGGCATCAGCTGTTGTAGGAGCCATCGATTTGGATATTACAGACAATAAAAAAAACAATTGCCGTTATATTACAAATAACTTGACTACTCATTGTATGGAGTTTATCTATTGGAAGAAATTATATTTTAAAGCTAAATTTTATGAATGAAACTCATCAATTCAAACGGGCCTACCACGCCGCCATATTGTTTGTCTACATTTTTGCATAAGCACGGCTTAAATTCGGCATTTCTTACGATTCTGTCCTAAGCTTGACAAAATCGAAACGCAAACTCGGGTTTCTTACGTTTCGTAAAGCACAAACTGCAAAACGAAAAACCTCTTGTTTAAAGTCGTTTTCGTTTTTTGCATTTGTGCTTACGAAACATTAAAAAATGCTTGAGTTATCCATACATTCATTTTTGTCAAACTATGGGCTTAATCGTAAAAAAATGTCGAAATTTAGGACGTGCTTACGCAAAAATGTAACAAACAATTGTGGCGACGTGGTAGGCCCTTTTGAATTGATGAATGTTCATTCAATAAAATTAACTTTAAATATAATTTCTTCCAATAGATAAAATCGCATCACAATAGTTGATCAATTATTTTGTGAATATAAACCATATTTTTATGGTTGTTAATTCTGTTTGATTGCCACCAATCGTATGGGCTTCATCACAACAGCTGATTCCAATTGTTGTAAACAAAAGTAAGCTTCGTAAGAAATCGCGATCGTTTTTTGCACGAAATTTCGTGCCAAAACTATGTAAGCATCCTTAGCGCGTAAGCACAAATAGCGAAAACGGGTCTATATTATATATTTATATTGTTGATATTATAATATATTATATATATAATATATAACGATATAATTCTATATATATATATATATTATAATATACTATATATATTATATATATAAATATATAGAATATATAGAGTGATCGAGAAGTCGCGCACATCAAAATATTCGAGTCTGTGAATTTAAAGGTAAACGGATTAGGTCTATATGCAACCGCTAGATAGCACCACAGGTATTACCTGCAACACACGTAAACGCCATTGTGATTGGCTGTGCTCCCATGACGTCTCAGTAATGTAGAGTTCTTTAAATCTCAGTAGCGTAGAGTTCTTTGACGGGTGAGGATGCTGTTTTCCCAAGAGCAACGAGTGTTTATTCTTGAACAGTATTTAGCTTGTCTTTCATATGTACGTGTAAAAAATGCATTTAGTGACAGATATCCGGATGCAGCAGTGCCTACTAATTCGACAAAAACGAGATTAATCGCCCGTTTCCGGGAAAACGGTTCTGGTGCTGACAGGAAGAGAGTCGGCAGACCTACATTTTGACTACTGCTAAACTGGCGGAGGTTCGGAAAGTGATGCTGCGTTCGCCTTCAAAGAGCCTGCGGAGACTTTCAGTAAATTCCCAGTTGTCATATGGAAGTGCCCATAAAGCGATGTAAATGTTAAAATTTCTTGCATATCATGTTCGCTGTGTTCAAGAATTGAAGACACCAGATCAAGAGAAGCGCATGGTCTACTGCAGATGTTCGCTCACTTGTTGACATCGTGGAATAAGCAGAGCTTGACCTGTCTTCTTCACGGAGGAGGGTGGTTCATCTAGTGAACGTGAACAAGCCAAACACACGAATATGGTCTAACGAAAAATCCCCATGCTTAAAAACACGTGCAAATGAACGACAAGGCTAAATACTGTTCAAGAATAAACACTCGTTGCTCTTGGGAAAACAGCATCCTCACCCGTCAAAGTACTCTACGCTACTGAGACGTCATGGGAGCACAGCCAATCACAATGACGTTTACGTGAGTTGCAGGTAATACATGTGGTGCTATCTAGTGGTTTGTAGACCATATTCGTGTGTTTTGGCTGTTCACGTATCCACTAGGATGAAACCACCCTTCCTCCGTGAAGAAGACACGGTCAAGCTCTGCTATTCCACGATTGTCAACAAGTGAGCGAAACCATCTGCAGTAGACCATGCGCTTCTCTTGATCTGGTGCTCGTCAATTCTTGAACACAGCCGAACAATGATATGCCAAGAAATTTTTAACATTTACATCGCTTGATGGCGGCAACTTCCAATATGACAACTGGGAATATACTGAAAAGGTCTCCGCAGGCTCTTTGAAGGCAAAACGCAGCATCACTTTCCCGAACCTCCGCCAGCTTTAAGCAGTAGTCAAAATGGTTAGGTCTGCCGCGACTCTCTTCCTTTCTGCCAACAGAACCGTTTTTCCCGGAAACGGGCGATTAATCTCGTTATTGTCGAATTATTAGGGCACTGCTGCATCCGGAGATATCTGTCACTAAATAGCAATTTTTTTGCACGTGTATATGACGCTACAAAAAGCAAAATACTGGTCAAGGAATTAACACTCGTTTCGCTCTTGGAAAACAGGAATCCTCACCGTCAAAGAACTCTACGCTACTGAGACCGTCATGGGAGCACAGCCAATCACAATGGCGTTTACGCTGTGTGCAGCGAATACCTGTTGGTGCATCTAGCGGTTGCATATAGACCTAATCCATTTACCATTAACTTTACAGACTCGAATACTTTGATGTGCGCGACGTCTCGATCACTCTTATATTATATATATATAAATATATAATATATATATATATACTATATATATATATATTATATATATATATATTATACTATATATAAAATATATATATATATATACTATATATATTCACAATATAAATATATTAATATTAAGGACCGTTTTCCCGCTATTTGGCTTACGCCAAGGAATGCTTACATAGTTATTGGCCAAAAATCGTGCAAAAACGACCCGATTTCTTACGAAGCTATTCTTGTTTACAAAACAATTGGATCAGCTGTTGTGATATAGCCATCATTTGGAATAAACAGAAATTAAAACATAACAAATGCGTTTATATTACAAATAATTGTTCAACTATAGTGAGTGGAGTTTATCCATTGGAAGAAATTATATTTAAAGTTTACTTTATGTGAATGAAACATTCATCAATTCAAAAGGCCTACCACGCCGCCACATATGTTTGTTACATTTTTTGCGTAAGCACGTCCTAAATCGACATTTTTTACGATTATGTTTTCATAGTTTGACAAAATATATGCGAAACTCAACACTTTTTTATTAAGTTTCGTAAGCAACAAATAGCCAAAAATGAAACGACTTTACAATACAGCAGTTTTCGTTTTTGCATTTGTGCTTACGAAACGCTAAAAATAGCCCGAGTTTGCGTTCCGATTTTGTCAAGCTTAGGCAGAATTCGTAAGACAAATGCCCGAATTTAAGCCGTGCTTATGCAAAAATGTAGACAAACAATATGGCGCCGTGGTAGGCCCGTTTGAACTGAATAAAACCGGTTTTAAATCTAATTTCTTAAATATAATTTTCTCCCAATAGAATAAACTCCATCACAATAGTAGATTCAATTATTGTAATATAAAACCAATGTTGCTATGTTTTAATATCCCTTTATTCCCAATCGATGGGCTCCATCACAACAGCTGATTCCAATGTTTGTAAACAAAAGTAAAATTTCGTAAGAAATCGCGATGTGTTTTGCCACGAAATTTGCTCATTATGGAGTGTTGTAAATAAATAACCCACATGGGTTCTACGCTACGCCACCACTGAAATTGAAAAATTCAAGAAATAATTAAAGTTAAAACCTTCATCAGGAGTCGGAGCCGGAGTCGGAGTTGGAGTCGAACATTGTGTAACATGTGACGTGTCAAACTATATGTTATCTAGTACGTAGAAGCAGATTTTATGGGTTTCAGACCTCTACGGGGTGATTGAACACTGCCAAGTAGGGGGGACCCAGAGAAAAAAAAAGGAGAAAAGCCCAGATGGCTTGAACGACGAAACAACCTTAAGGAAGTGGGTTCCTGGAGGAATCATAAGTGGTAAGACTCCACTTGGGGTGGGAACTGAACCCCAAAATGTGGTCCTACCCTTAAAAATGAAATTTTGACGGATAAAACTAATAATAAATTCACATACACATGGTTAACATAGCTATCAAACAATGTAAAATATAAGGATTTCCTATCTTGGCAGCTTTAAGGGCCGGCTTAGCTTGTTAATTATAATACTTGAATTTATTCTTCTACACTCCGCTCCGTTATTCGGTGAATCTTTTGCTGTGGGGCTAGATATATGGAAAGCAATCGATAAAGTCTGGCACAAAGCTTCGATTTCTAAATTTTTCTGATTTCCTTTCCGGTCGTTCTATTGAAGCTGTTGTAGGCAGCCACCGTTCATCCTTTAAATCAATAAATAGTGGTGTTCCTCAGGGTTCAGTCCTATCCCAAACTCCTTACCCTCTAACTGGGGCAAAGAAAATAGGGTAGTTTTCAATGCCTTAAAAATTCAGTTTCTTCATCTCCTACTCTCACTAACTCTCTTCAAACTCTTTCAAGACACTCTTACTCTCACTAACTCTCTCCAAACTTTCAAATCTCTCCTACTCTCACCAAACTCTTTCAAGACTCTCCTACTCTCACTAACTCCCACGAAACTCTTTCAAGACTCTCCTACTCTCACTAACTCTTTCAAGCCTCTCCTACTCTCAATAACAATCCAAACTCTTTCAAGACTCATACTCTCACTAACTCTCCCCAAACTCTTTCAAGACTCTCCTACTCTCATTCTCTTTCCAAACTCTTTCAAGACTCTCCTACTCTCACTAACTCTCTCCAAGCTCTTTCAAGACTCCTATTCTCGCTAACTCTCTCCAAACTCTTTCAAGACTCTCCTACTCTCATTAACTCTCCAAACTCTTTCAAGACTCTCCTACTCTCACTAACTCTCCAAACTCTTTCAGACTCTCTTAATCTCACTAACTCTCTCCAAACTCTTTCGAGACTCTCCTACTCTCACTAACTCTCTCCAAACTATTTCAAGACTCTCTTACTCTCACTAACTCTCTCCAAACTCTTCTACTTTCACTAACTCTCTCCAAACTCTTTCAAGACCCTCCTACTCTCAATAACCCTCTCCAAACTCTTCCAAGACTCTATTACTTTCACAAACTCTCCAAACTCTTTCAACACGTGTAGAAAACTCAAAAAGAACAAAGGTTTTGATATATTATTGCAGTGTCCGACGAAGTAGTGTTACAATGGGGAGAATACACTTAAAATATAATAGGCTAGGGCAATGAATGTGTGCGTGTGAGTAAAATACTGATACCAGACTTAAAATATAGGCCAAGACAATAAATGTATTTGTGAAAAAATACTGGTACCAGACTTAAAATATAGGCCAAGACAATAAATGTATGTGAAAAAATACTGGTACCAGACTTAAAATATATGCCAGGAGAATGAATGTGTATGTGAGAAAAATACTGGTATCAGACTTAAAATATAGGCCAGGACAATGAATGAGTGTGAGAAAAATGAGTGTGAGAAAAAATACTGGTACCAGACTTAAAATATATGCCAGGACAATGAATGTGTGTGTGAGAAAAATACTGGTACCAGACTTAAAATATATGCCAGGAGAATGAATGTGTGTGTGGGAAAAATACTGGTATCAGACTTAAAATATAGGCCAGGACAATGAATGAGTGTGAGAAAAAATACTGGTACCAGACTTAAAATATATGCCAGGACAATGAATGTGTGTGTGATGTGAGAAAAATACTGGTGTCAGACTTAAAATTTAGGCCAGGACAATGAATGAGTGTGAGAAAAATACTGGTGTCAGACTTAAAATATATGCCAGGACAATGAATGTGTGTGTGTGTGAGAAAAATACTGGGATCAGACTTAAAATATAGGCCAGGACAATGAATGAGTGTGAGAAAAATACTGGTGTCAGACTTAAAATATATGCCAGGACAATGAATGTGTGTGTGAGAAAAATACTGGTGTCAGACTTAAAATTTAGGCCAAGACAATGAATGTGTGTGTGAGACAAAAATACTGGGCATCACATTAAAAATAAGGCCTGCGAACAAATAAAATGTGTTGTGTATAAATTGGGATTGTGTGTGTGTTGTGTGTGTGTTGTGTGTGTGTCGAAGATGAGAGAAGAGAGAGAGAGAGAGAGAGAGAGAGAGAGAGAGAGAGAGAGAGAGAGAGAGAGAGAGAGAGAGAGAGAGAAAAAAAAAAAAATACTGGTACCAGTATAGCAAAATTTTGGTAAAAAAAAATAATCAAAAAAATTACTTAATATGTACAGATTTTGTCTAATGATTTTGAGTGATGTAGGAACTCCCACGACCCTCTACAAGACCCTCGACACAAATACACAATGTCCATTTCCTGAAGTTATTTAGGTGCTCTTCCGTTTCGTGTTCCCAATTGATAATCTGTATTAAAAATGAGTTTAATAGGAGCCCTAGCCGCATGGTATTAAAATGGAGCCGGAGTCGGTCTCGGAGTTAGAACTAGCAATATTATAATATTTTATATTTAAATAAATTGTATTTTTAATATTTTCTATCAAAATATTTATCAAAAAAATGCTAAATTTGACACTTTCAAAAGCATTTTCCTGCTAAACTTGGCATTTCTTTTGGCTTTTTTAGGATAGCATGAAAATGCTAAACAAAATGCCAAAATAAGTAATTTAAGTTACAATTCAAACATACCTAAAATAAACTATAAAACATTATTATTATTATTATAGTTATTATTATTATTATTATTATTATTATTATTATTATTATTATTATTAGTAGTAGTAGTAGTAGTAGTAGTAGTAGTAGTAAAGATATCAGTTGGAATATAAAACTGTACCGTTGCAGCATCGGTAGAACAACAGTGTCGCATGTGACAGGGCCCGAGTTCGTTCCCTCGTCCGGATCCTAGGTAACAATAACTTAGAGTAGTTCCCCTCCTAGAATAGGGCATTGCCCGCTATGTATGAACTATTAATAAATAAAAAAAGTAAAAATAAATACATAAATATTTACTCAATTTTGTAAGAGTTTAAAGCCATATTCTTCCTCTTCTACTACTACAACACTGTTCCTACTACTCCAACTACTATTACTCCTACTACTACTACAACACTACTATTACTCCTACTCCTACTAAAACACTACTATTACTCCTACAACTACAACACTACTATTACTCCTACTCCTACTACTACTACAACACTACTATGAAAATTTCAAAGAAACTGACCTGAAAAAACTCCGGTAAGAGGAAATCGTCGTCAGGAACATCCCTGCTGATCGATGGTGAAAAGTACATGAAGGGAGAAATGTCTTTATAATCTTCATCAGAACTGGTTGAACGAAAGTCTTTGAGATTCTTCTCAAATCCCATGAAGATATTAGCGTCGTTCACAATAGGCCGTTCATCGTCCTATAATTATTATTATTATTATTATTATTATTATTATTATTATTATTATTATTATTATTATTATTATTATTATTATTATTATTATTATTATTATTATTATTATTATTAATTAATGCAGGAACTACTTTGGCGCTAGTGTATATTATATTGCTAGAAAAACCCTGGATTTTTATTTTTATGTTAATAAATTTTTTATCAGACAATTTATTTTGCCACAATAACATTATTTAGTAGAATACTTTAAAACTTTAAAATTAGATACATAATGCGAGCTTTCGTCCCGGCACGCGGGACCTCTTCGGGCAAAATACTAAAATTCTTCTTTTTCATTTTTCATGTGTAATTTGTTCCAGTTGTGTTTTCTATTTTTCTTTGAGTATTGTGAAATATTTTGAGGTTTTTAGGTATTCATTCTGAATAAAATCAATTTTCACCTCCCCAGCTTGTTTATTATAATTCTTACTGTTATAAATACAAAAGGAATTTCCAAAATCTTTCGGTTGAGAGTATGACTGCTGTTTGGATTAATATTCATGTTGTTGTATTAATATTGTTTGTTGGTGGTAGTTCTTTTAAATGTTATTCATGCATTTCGGAATGCAGTTTCGAAGTCTATTGTATGCTGATATTTTCGTCTTTTGGAAATCAGTGGTTTCGTCAATATATGTACTATTGCAATTATTGCAGGGGTGTGGTTTAAGCAACTTGAGTGAGTTTTCTTTATATATTTTGGTGGTCTGAGTATATTTTTTAAAATGATATTGTTGGATGGGCTAGGGTGATGCTTTTTGGTAATTACTTTTTATTACATGTGTAGAGCATATTAGGAACTGGTAAAAATGTGGTGTTGAGATTTTTTGTAGGATCAATGTATAGTATCTTTTTGGCCTTTTTTAGTGCTTGTGTGATGAAAAATTCAGGATAATGTAAAGATTTAAATGTGTTGTATATATAATTATTCTTGTTTTAAGGAGGATAGAAAACCAATTATATATAATTTTAGTAGTCATCAATCTGTCTTTGCAACATAACACATAACTACTTATTTTAATGTTAAATATTATAGACAAACCTCAGGGTTGAGTATGGGCTCCCCATTATCTCCCTTACTCCAGCAACATATATATGGAGCTAGTGGAATTTTATTACATTTTACACCCACCCATTACTCAACAATAGCTTATGGATTAGAATGTAGATGATATTTTATCGCCTCCCACCACAACACGTAACCCCACAGGAAAGTTCTCTCTCTTCATTAACTCTATTCCACCCCTCCGTTCAATATACTATAGAGCTGCCCTCAAATAACTCTATTCCTTTTTTAGACACTTTGGTTAGTTGGAACAATACCCCGGAGGTTCTTTACACTATATATAGAAAACCTACTTTTTCTCCAAACTACATCCATTAGTTATCAAATCATTCCAATAACACAAAAACCGCTATTCTGTCTTCTTAACTCCCAAGGGCTCTTCGTATTTGTTCACCTCCTCTAGTATCATCAAGAACTAATTGTATTTTACAACACATTTAAATCTTTAGCATTATCTGAATTCTCTCACACAAGCACTAGAAAAAGGAGCCAAAAAAAAGATAACTATAGCAACTTGATCTCCAAAAGTCTCAACAACCACATTTTTACCAGTTCCGTAATATGCGCCTTACACGATGTTTAAAAAAAGTATTACCAAAAAGCATCACCCTTACCCCATTTTAACAATATCATTAAAAATATATTCAGAGTTCAGACCACCAAAATATCAAGAAAATCTCACTCAAAGTTGCTTATACCACATCCCCTGCAATAATTGCAGATAGTACATATATTGGCGAAATGACTATTTCCAAAGACGAAATATCAGCATACAATCAAACCTTCGCAACGACGCCTAAACTCAGCACTAACATGTCATAGAACCACGATTCCCAAATATTATATACCAAACAACATGACCACGCGAAACAGCATTCATACTCATCAACGAAAGATTTGGAATCCCGTCATTTATATAACAGTAAGATATAATAAAACAAGCTGGGGAGCGTGAATAATGAATATCCAATATAATCAAATACCTTAAAAACTCAAAAATCCGTTTTACCAATACACTAAAGAAAATAGAAAACCAACTGGAACAAATTACACATGGAAGATGAAAAAGAAGAATTTTAGTATTTTGCCCGAAGAGGTCCCGCGTGCCGGGACGAAAGCTCGCATTATGTATCTAATTTTAAAGTTTTAAAGTATTCTACTAAATAATGTTATTGTGCATAATAAACTTGTGTTAAAAATTTATAAATAAATAATAAAAAATCCAAGGGCTTTCTAGCAATATATTATTATTATTATTATTATTATTATTATTATTATTATTATTATTATTATTATTATTGATTATTATTGATTATCATTATTATTATCTATTATGTCGTATTGAAGTAGCAGTAACGCATTTAGAGGAGAGTCGAAATCATGCAGTTTCAGGACCCAACCTCAAAACATTATTATTATTATTATTATTATTATTATTATTATTATTATTATTATTATTATTATTATTATTATTAGAAACAATAAATCAGCATTTGTCTTGATATAATTTTTGCAAGATTTTTCCAAATTCCTCAAAACCTTCCTAACATTTTCATCAATTTTCTTTATGACAATTCTTAAATAAAATAAAATAATTACCTTCCGAAATGATCCAAGCTTTCGTCCACTCACGTTGGACATTTTCAAGAATATGACTTTGTTTTAAGAACGAAGCCAAAGTTAAAATAAAGATAATACAATTATTATAAATAAAACAAGTTAGATTGATACTAAAATTTAAAATATACGAAAAATAAATGTGAAGTTTATAATTTAGATTGTCTTTTTTCTTTCTTCCTTCTAAGTAAATTGCTAAGGTAATCGGATATTTCGTTATATTTTATATTAATGTCCGGTCTACGTTTTCTTATAAGGGACTCCGCCAGTTTAAGATCAGAGAATTCGCTCCTTTATTCAAAATTTTAAAGTAATTTACTATTTCATTATTGTGCAATTTTTTTTTGTTCTACCTGCATATGGTGTTATATCTTACTTCCTCAATATTTAACGAAAAGGCGCTGACACATTGAATGTATTGGCCGATCATAAAGACAAACAAGATAATAATTACAGGAGTGAGGTGGTTGGCTCAATGAATGAAGAGGAGTCAAAATTGAAAATTATTTTAAAGAAACATGTTAAGGGGAGGATCCAGTTATTGCTTCTGGCTGAGCCCAATTTCCCCCTCTAAAAATGGACATAAAATTTGTAATTTTCAGCCGATTTTGACCAAATAAACACCAAACTGTAGCTTTTCCTGATGTTTAAAACGTCGTTTTCGAGTGTTTTTCTGTGTCTGTAGTCATTGTTTTGGCATTTTCAATTTTTGCAAATCTATGTTTTTGACATTTGTCGAAACTCCTCCAACAATTTTTTTTCAAAATGACCTCAAAATTGAAATATACAAAGATTGGACTATTATCTAAATTATGTAGGAACGGAATTTTGGTATTTGACCCCATATCTAAGCACTGGTCGATTTTCAAAACTTTCTATTTTTGGGTTTTCAAATTCAAAAATTGGGATATTTTTTTTTTAGTTTATCCGATCTAAATGAAATTTTCAGGACATTTGTAGTCAGGAGAGATACACATTTTTTAATTTAGATAATTTCTTTTTATATGCAGTAGTTTTGGATTTGTTCTTGGAACAAATTTTCAAAAAAAACTTTTTTTTTTGGATATTTTAAAAAAAAAATTCTTTTGAGTATACAAAAAAATTATGAGAGTAAAAAAGATGTATCTCGCCCGGCTATACAAACACTAAAAATTTGATGTTGATCGGATAAGTAGAAAAAATAATATGTCAATATTTCACATTTCAAAAAAATATTTTTTTGAAAAAGTGAAATATTGAGATATCTTTTTTTCTACTTATCCTATCAACATCAAATTTTCAGGGCTTATATAGTCGGACAAGATACATCTTTTTGACTTAGATAATTTTTTGTATACTCAAAAGAAAAATTAACAAATTTCCATAAAATTTTCCGTCGGCCCGAGCCCCCTAAAAAAAAAAAAAAAAAAAAACGTT
>JABUQX010106380.1:0-10000 GCA_015478945.1 Trachelipus rathkii | reverse complement strand
GGACCACAGAAGAAGCTTTAACTGAAATCAAAAATCAACTAACTACAAAACGCAACAACTCTTCCATTATCTATGCCGGATGCTATCCATCTTCAACTTGTAAGGGATAGTAGCCAGACTTCAATAGGAGCAGCCCTTCATCAGATGGTAGATGGACAGCCAGTACCTATAGATTTCTACAGCAAAAAGCTATCTGAACAACAACGCAAATACTCAGCTTTCAACCGTGAACTTCTAGCACTTAATATTCTTTTCTTCATTTCAAGCATATGTTGGAAGAAAGAAATGTCATCTTGTGCACTGATCACAAAACTCTCGTCTCGGCTTTCCACATTAGAAATGAAGAAAAGTGATCGACAACGTCATCTTTCCCGTCTTAACAGAATATGTCTCTTTAATGACCTACCTTAGAGGAGCAGATAACATCGTGGCAGATGCTTTTTCCAGGATATCCTCGGTAACAGTAGATGACAACTTGGTCAGATGCGGTCGATCGGGCCCTCTCAAAGCGTCGCCGACCTCGGCCTTGGAAGCGTGTCGTTGACCTCGGCCTTGGAGAAGCTCTGTCGTGATTGACGTGGAGTGCTACCGCTTGAAAAAAAAGAGCCAAGCTCCTCCGGAGTTGGGGGCATTAACCAAGTCAGCTGCTGACATGACTTGGTAGATCGTGCCCAGTGGAAAGGCGCCGAAAAAAATTTAAAAAGTGCCAGATTTAGCGGACTGGATTGCCAGAATAAGGCAACATCTGGCCCTAATCTGGTATCTGCCATTCTTGCTGTTAAAGTAGCCCTCCTTATTACTTTGGTCCTACAGAACTGGAGGTGGGGTGCAAAAACATGCACCATAAATCCTACGACAATGCTCAACTCAGTTCTTACGACGGCATTGTTGTAAGTAGAATTCCTACGACAATGCTCAACTCACTCTACGACACTTTGATGATATAAGTCGAATTTCGACGACAATGCTAAACTCATTTTACAACATTTTGTTGTAAGTCGAATTCCTACGATAAGTGCCAACTCACTCTACGAAACTTTGGTGTACGTCGAATTCGTACGACAATGTTCAACTTACTCTACGACACTTTGTTGCAAGTTGAATTCTTTCGAAAATTGCTTGTTTTGTCAACCAAGGCAAAGCTCCAAATTCCGATCATGGTTTATACTAGAATTGGCCGAGCACCGAAATTTTGCGCACCCCACCGCACCGCACCGCACCGCACCAGGATAAGCGCACCACGCACCGCACCAAAAGTCATTTTTGTCGCACCGCACCGCACGCTCCGCAATGCGCACCGCAATAAAATGTGCGCACCATGCACCGAACCGCACCGCACCGGATGCGTCGGCCAACCCTTTCTCATATCATATTTAATTAGGAGTGAAAGTAGGTTTTCTCTAAATGGAATATTGCAAATGTGATGAGTGCTGCCAACTGACTAGTGTATTAAGAAAGGTAGGGAATTATTGGAAGGATTTTCTAAACGTGAAAAATTGAATGGAAAGGATGCAAATGATTGATTGAAATTTGACTTCTTGTGTATTTTGTATAATGGGATGATTGCTACAAAACAAATGTCCACATTCCGAGAGCCACAAACTGTTATTTAAGTAACGGATTAGACAGTATGTGAAAGTGTTCGGTCAACTCCATATAAATATTGCTTAAAATTGGAGAGAGGGGTGAACCCATGCTAAAGTCTCAGATTGGTTTGGGTATAAACTGACCATTGAAAACCGAAAAAAATTTATATTTGAAGGGAGAATTTGTGTTTTTGATAAGTTTTTTAAAATTTAATAGTTTGAAAAGGGAATGACAAATTGTAATTGTTTTCAGTAAGTATCTTTCCAAAAGGTCTATGGTGAGAGGGATAGGGTACTTGACGGTAAACAATGAAAATCGAAATCAAAAAGCTTAAAACAAACTTATGAGAGAGAAGGATTTTAATAATTTTGGTGGCGTGATATGAAATTCTTCAGAGTTTTTTTTTAAATTCTTGGGAAGTGGATTATTATTGATTTTTTAAGGGTTTCATGATTTGCTTTAACCATCTTTAAAGATTTCAACGAAAGATATATTGAAAAAATTAAAACCTCATATTATGAAACTCCTCCGCTCTAAATTCTAAATGGACTCCGATAGTTCACAAAAACTACCTCCCCTTACGTCCTATTATTTTCCAATAATAAAATAGTATCACTATAATTTATTTCATGTTAGCAATCAATTGAAACCCTTAATCAATAATATATCCACTTCCCATCTAAAAAACCTCTGGAAGAATTCAATAAAATCACGCAAATTATTAAACCCTTCTTCTCATAAATTTTTAAGCTTTGATGTCGTTTCATTGTTTACGTCAGTACCTATCCCTCTCACCATAGACCTTTTGAAAAGATACATTACTACTGAAAACATACAATTTGTCAAATTTTCCCATTTTCAAAACTATTAAAAAACCTTATCAATCTATCCCTTCAATATAATTTTTTTTTTTGTTTTCAATGGTCAGTTTTATACCACCCAAACATCTGGACTTAGCATGGGTTCACCCTCTCTCCATTTTTCTACTTGCTATATTTATAAATGGATTTTGAGCTATGATTTAATGTAATCCTTTCTAATCTGTTACTTAATAACAGTTTGTGGCTCAGATATGTGGACGATGTTTTTGTAAGCGCAACTTCCACATAATACAAAAATACAACAAGAAGTCTTAAATTTCATCAATTCTTTGCATCCTTCAATTTACGTTAGAAATTCCTTCCAATAATTCCCTACCTTTCTTAGAATACACTAGTCAGTTGGCAGCACTCATCACATTTGCAATATTTCCATTTACAAGAAACCTATTCACTCCTAATTAATATCCAATTGGTTTCTCATGATCACATTCCAAAATTAAAAAATTGGCATAACTATTCTTCTCTCTATTTTTGCGTTGCTTTCGCATTTGTTCCCACTTTAATAAAATATATAACGAAGAAAAACAAATTTTATTTTTATTAAAAACTTTTACCACCTTATATAATCCCAATCACATTCATTGATTCAAAAAGCGCACAAAAAGAGGGCTAAAGGAGTTATATTAATTTTATGGTTCCAATCCTATCAAAACAAAAAATCTTCCTTTTCTATCTATACCTATAAACCTCCTCATTTCCCCCACTACATAATATTAAAAAAATTATGCCTAAAAAATATTTTATTATCCTTCCAATCTTATTATTTCTCTGAAAAATACTTTTAAACCCCCTAAATGTAAAGAAAATGTTTCTGACAGCTGCGTATATCAAATACCTTGTACATCCTGTGAAAAGATATTTGTAGGTGAAACTATGGATTTTTCAAAAACAACACTTGGCAGACTTAGAAAAAAGACAGTATTAATTCAGCTCTTACATATCATAGAAGATCCTTTAATCACCTTATTATCACCGACAATATGGAAAACATTAGAAATGTTACTAATACAAATGCAAGAAGAATCCTGGAATCATTCTGTATCTATAATTCGAACAATTTTTATAAACAACCTGGTGAGGTAAAATTAGAGACCATCTACAAAATGAATACATGAAGTCGTTCAAGATATCTCCAAAGTCTCTGAAGAAGATTAACCAAACTACAATAGGTGCTTTCTACGTTGGCAGTTTTCAGATGTGTTGTTTCTTTGCCTGAAGAGGTCTCCCTGATGGAGACGAAAGCTCGCAACTTTGTAAATTTTTAATTATTTATTTTTTTTTTAAATTATTTTTGTGAAGAATCTGTTTTTTATTAAATCAATATGTGTCTTTTTGTGTTTGTGTGTAACTAAATAAATGGAAAAATTTTAATCAGGGCTTTCCACCTTTCTATAATATATATATATATATATATATATGATATATATATCATATATATATATATATATATATATATATATATTATAAAAATATTATTATATATATTATATATATATATTATTATAATGATATATATATAATATATATATACGGTATATATATATATAGATAAGGTATATATATATATATTATATATATTATAATATATATATTATATAATATATATTATAATATATATATATAATATATATATATATAATATATATATATATAGGCCAAAATCACTTTGGCTATCAAAATGATTAATGAGCTTGCACTCATCAATCAGGGGGGGGTTAATTGAGAGTACTTTCCTCGTATGTGCTTTATTTGACAATAGTGATACGGACAATTGACAGATAGGGATTTGATCAATTATATAATTAAGTAATTCTATGCACAAAATGTCGTTAGTTATAATGATAACACACACATAAACTAACAAATAAAAGTGGCTAGAATTCCTACTCTAAATGACCTGTTAATGGGAGGTCGGATTTGATACCTCCACATCGTGGGAGCGATATCCCAGGACTGATCCGGCGTTAGCTTGCTGGCGTGCCAGCTGGGCACCCCTACCAAGCTTCGCCCTTTTGTTTGGCGTCTTCTTTCTTGGTAAAGAAAGAAGCGCGAAAGATTTAAATTTTAAATAATAATACGATGTTATAAAGTTATGGAGGCTTCACACTGAGATTAAAGGAATGCATGAGACCTGGCAATAGCCTCTTATGTTTGATACCCTTCTAATTACATGTCCAATGCTCTTGTCTAAAAGATCCCTATCGTAATTCACCTTAGACTGGTGATTTTTTCCCGGATTTGTTGTGGGAAAAAAAATACTGTTCTCCTCCACAAAACGCCACGTGACGCGTGTGTTTGTGATTAGGGTCCATTTTTTTTTCAATACCACCCTCTTCAGATTATATAAACATAATGGAGAGGAAAGAGGGAAGAAAAAAGATGAAACACTATTTAGAAAAGAGAAAGACTTTTCATAAAAAACGAGTTCGTATAAGGCGAGAGATTTTTTAATATTATTAACAAAATAAAATTACAACGGTATCCCCTTCGGTCTGAGATGATAACTGGGTCTCCCTCTGTATTTTTTTCAACAAGCTTCTCCTTTTTTCTTTATCGTTCCGTTCGGTTCTCGTTTTGCGTTTACTTTTCAGTGTCATACTCGCAAAGGCGAACTTCATGTTTCCATCATTTATTTAATTGAAAATTTTAAGGAACCTGTCCGGTAACTTCGTATTAACCTTTGATTTACTTTTAAATGCATTCAAGATTCAGTAATTCACAGCTGCAAGTCTTCCTTTGGAATTGTAGATTCAATGATTATCCATTTTTCCTCTGTTTCTCTTGCTTTTCCCTCTATGTTTTATTACGTGTTTTATTTTGTTTGCCTTTTTTTTTTTTTTTTTTTTAATTGTTTGAAGGGTCATTTTCATAGTAACCAGATTTGTTGTTTGTTGTAAGGTTGGGAATTTGCGAGAGAAAACTTGTTGTTGTGTTGTTGGCCAAGAGAGATGCGCTCCTGGGTGACAGGGCGAGTGAGATTTCGGTTGCTTCCCAGTCGAAGGATCGTTTGGAAGCTTTGCTCTGATTTGTCAGTTCGCTGGTGGGAGGACCAATCCAGTGTTCGTGAAGAGAAGCGGGGTTGTCAAGTTTGTTTTTAAAAGGACGTATCGCCTTGTGAATAGAGAGAAGTGTTGCTCCTCAATTGTGGGATATGTCTTTTATTTTTTCTGTAATGTACTACTGGCTGGTTATATTTTCCATTGGTCCATTTTAAAATTATTATCAAAAGAAAAAGATTGTTGTCTAAAAGGCAAGGAGTTAATTTGAAGTTTGAAAAAGAAAAATGAGTCTTAATATTATCATGCGGCATAATCTGAATTATATACATTTATAAATTTTACGAGGCCTTTCGCCATACAATTTCAGGAATTTTTGATTTTACATATACCGTGGCCTACGATATGGTGGCCGCGTCGCTATGCTTTGTTTACATCAGAGAATTATATAGTTATGCAAGTTCCGTCGAGGGTTTCGTAGCCTTTGACAAATGGTTTATTTTAAATAAATTTTTAACATTCTTTGATAGAAACAAATATATAATTTTTTCCCTCTAAAATTATGGAATTAACTTATTATTTGTACCGTCATTATTTACGAAATAAATATTAAAAAATGCTTAATTTTCCTCTATTAATAAAGTCAGGCATAATTTTTAAGAAAACAATTGTAAGCCATCTAATTTATTCTTCAATTTTCTATTCCCGTTCGTGGGTTTCGTACCAAAAGAGGTCTCCTTCCCCGAACCTTTTCCAAATGTTTTGAAAAAGGCCAATAAAATAGAATATACCACAAGAGCTTCATGCAAACGACACGCTCAGCCGAAGAAATTTTTTTAATTTTTAATTAAGAAAATACAACAGTTAATAAATAATATAATGGGTATTTTTTTATCGTAATCACATTGAGGAAAAGATGATGTTTCATATGATATTAATGTTGTTTGTAAAAAAAAAGAGATTTTGAAATTCCTTTTGGAGAACGTGGCAATTCAGGGCTCTCTTTATTTTTATTTATCCGAATCAGAGGCGCCCTTTCATACCCCTTGCTCCATAAATTTTCCTCTCCTCTCTTTTCAAGCCGTTTTTTTTTTTTTTTTTTTTTTTTTTTTTTTTTTTTTTTTTTTTTTTTTTTTTTTTTTTTTTTTTTTTTTTTTTTTTTTTTTTTTTTTTTTTTTTTTTTTTTTTTTTTTTTTTTTTTTTTTTTTTTTTTTTTTTTTTTTTTTTTTTATTTTTTTTTTTTTTTTTGAAATTTTTTTTTTGCTTTATACATCCCAGCGTAGATACTTACGGTTTAACCTTTTCCTAAACTCATTCCGCCATTCCCTACTCGTCAGCTGGGATAGCGGAACAACCTATTCAAAAGTTTGCCGCGCGATCTTCGCCAGAATGTACAGTCATCTTTTAAAGAAAATTTTGATTGATATATTTATCAATTTTATTTTTGTAACAATTTTCTTTGATGAATTTTAATTAAATTTATTACTAAATTATGAAGTAACTTTCATTTTAAATTTATTATTTATTTATTTTGATCTTTACCCAAGAATAATTTGGGCAGTTTGCATATTTATTTTATCTAGCGATCGATGGCAACTCGACTGTTGGAGTCATTGGCTTTTTGAAATTTTTGGCCATAAGAAAATCTTTTCATGACTATCCTATAATATTTATCATATATAAATAAATGCTATAATTTTTAAAGTGAAGTAAGTTTAAAACATAAGATAAAACACCTTACCAATTTTTGGAACCTTTGTTTTACATTTTTGCCGATTTTGGCTTTATTTTTGATATAACATTTGTATGATTTTTAGCATTTTTAACTTGATTATTTTTATCTGAGTTTTAGTTGTTAATTTTTAACACCAGATGGCTGCATGCTAATGCCATTTACAAAGATTTACGTTTGTCTTTTTCACAGTATCATAATTTTTCACTTTATTGTTCATTTCCTACGTCCGCATTTTTATCACTATTGTTTTAATTTTTATTATTTTTATTATTATTATTTTATTATTATTATTATTATTATTATTATTATTATTATTATTATTATTAGTAGTAGTAGTAGTAGTGTAGTAGTGGTAGTTTTTTTTTTCACTATTTTTATTAAATTGTTTTTTAAAGGATTTTATTTTTTCGGACCCTATTCAATCCATTTTTAAAACTTTTTAACGACCTAATTAAAAAAGGATCATGCATTCCTTGTACATTTTTCTGACTTGAATATGATTCTAAGTTTAGAACACCAGCTTCAATTCCATGAAGTTCAAATATTTTTCAGTTTTGTATAAATTTTGATGGTATTTATTTTACAACTGGCTAGGAGCTGGTAATTGTTTCTATAAGTTTTTGTTCAATTTTCAATGTTTATTTTGTTCTTATAGTTATTATTAATAATAATATTATTTTCATTTTTATATTTATTTTACACTAACGTGTTCTACGTTGAATTTTTTTAAGTAATTTTTTCACTACTTGGTGGGGGAAGGGGGATGGAGATTCTTTTTGGATTAAAGGCCGCTTTGTTTTTCTTTTTGCTGCGTGACCTAAAATTTTCAGGATGGTGGCGAGGAGGTGGTGTTGGCAGCTCATGTTCTTTAATTTTTTTTCTAATTTGTGAGCTGGTAGAGTGTGTCAGCCAGGTGGCCGTGACTGTGGGCCTTTTACTGCTGTGTTCAGCATCATTTTGGCGCTAATTGATCGGCGCCGCGCTGATCGGTGGTATAGTGGGAGTCTGTGTCTCTCGTGTCGGTTCTGTTTCGTACAGAGTTCACAGAGTTCCCATTCTGTTCGTAATTTGGCTGTTGGTTGTTTTCAGAGGCAAGATCAAATTGTCTCCCGCCTTTCCCAAGGAGTTGAGGGAGTTGGGGGTTTGGAGATCTTTCTTTCCCTCTTTTAAAAGTGGGTTTCGCCTTAGTTTTAAGGCTTAATTTTCTTGTTGTCGACACCATTTCTATAGCCTTGTTGTTGCTAACTGCTTTGAGTCACTTGTTAGGCGTTGATTTTAGGCCTAAATCGAGAGCTTGAATTTGAATTTTCGCTTTCGAAGTAATAACGACTTTTTTTTCTTATTTTTATATGAGATTAATAAGAAGCTTTTTCTTCACGTTATTAATTTTTGACTCAAATAATTTTATTTAATTTATCCAAATATCACTATTTTAGCACTGAAATAACGAGAAAGTAACCGATTTTTTTTTTTTCGATTAATTTGGAGTTTTCGCAATTTAGGCACTATCTGACTCTAAATTAAGGGTTTTAGGGGTCACTTTAGGGGTATTGCAATTGCAATGTATGTTGCACGTGTCACTATGGGCTGTCACCACTGATGTCTAGGCCAAAATCACTTTGGCTATCAAAATGATTAATGAGCTTGCACTCATCAATCAGGGGGGGTTAATTGAGAGTACTTTCCTCGTATGTGCTTTATTTGACAATAGTGATACGGACAATGGACAGAGATGGTGAGTGATCAATTAAGTAAATGAGGTAATTCTATGCACAAAATGTCGTTAGTTATAATGATAACACACACATAAACTAACAAATAAAAGTGGCTAGAATTCCTACTCTAAATGACCTGTTAATGGGAGGTCGGATTTGATACCTCCACATCGTGGGAGCGATATCCCAGGACTGATCCGGCGTTAGCTTGCTGGCGTGCCAGCTGGGCACCCCTACCAAGCTTCGCCCTTTTGTTTGGCGTCTTCTTTCTTGGTAAAGAAAGAAGCGCGAAAGATTTAAATTTTAAATAATAAATACGGTATACAAGTATGGAGGCTTCACCTGAGATTAAAGGGATATGCATGAGACCGGCAAATTAGCCTCTTACAGTTGCATACCTTCTAATGACAATGCATGCTCTTGTCTTACAAAGATTCCCTATCGTTTAATTTCACTTATAATATATATATATATATTTAATATTATATATAATATTATATATAATATATATATTATTATATTATATATATATATTATAATATAATATATTAGTATATATATATATATAATATATTTATATATAATATATAAATATATATTATATTGTTAATATTCTTTGTAAATACTGGATGATTCGGAAACCATCAATGAATAATTTATTTTAGCTGAAAAGTAAAACTCAGGCAGGAATTTGAACAAACATTATATATATTATATAATATAATATATATAAATATATATAATAAATATTTTAATTATAATATATATAATATATAGTATATTATATTATTATATAATATATATATACACCGAATTATATATAATTATATAATATATACTATATATATATAATATATATATATATTATTATATACATATATATATAATATATATATATATTATATATATATATTATATATAATATAATATATTATATAGTTATATATATATATATATATATATATATATATATATAATAATACTATATATAATATATATATATATTATATATATATATATAATATATATATATATATATATATATAATAATTATATATATAAGTAATATATATATAATATATATAT
>JABUQX010106379.1:0-7500 GCA_015478945.1 Trachelipus rathkii | reverse complement strand
ATTATAAGGAAGCGTATATTTAATCATCTCCGTTTTAAATCTAATTGCCACACACTATCGACCTGGGGGGCTATGGTTTTGCGGGTAGGAAAATTTTTTCTTACACGCTTATGTAGAGTTAAATGCCTCTTTCCCCCTCTAAGATATTTTATTAAGCTCTTTTTTCTCAAGTATCAGGGATATCTTAATGCGATCTTAGTGAAACCCCCAATAACTATTTGGTTCCCTCAGGTTGAAGTAATGTTTATCAACTATCTCCTTCGCCCCCATGCTAGCTACTGATCAATATGTAAACATACGCCACTATATATATATATATAATATATATATATATATACTGATATATATATATTTATTATATATATATATATAGATAATATATATATATAATATAATATATATAATATATTATTATATAATAATATATTATATATAATAAAAATAATAAAAATAATAAAAATAATAAAAAAATTAAAAGTAATAAGATCAATTAAAATAAAAAGAATATATAAAATAATAAAATAAAAGAATAATATAAAATAATAAAGTAAAATAAAAATAAATATTAAAATTAAATAAAATTAAATAAAAATTAAATAATAAAAATAAAATAAATATATAATTTATATATATATAATATATCATATATATTATATTAATATATATATATATATATATATATATATATATATATATATATATATATATATATATATATATATATATATATATATATACACAATCCCCAAAAATAAAAAGGATAAGGAAATGTAAAAAATAAAAAGGATAAGGAAATGTAAAAATATAAAAACATTTTATTTACATTGCTACGTTAATATTTTAACAGAGTAGTAGTATATTATACAGTAATGAATAATAATACTTTAAGCATCGAGAATTGCTTGCGTCGTTTCGATGTAGGAATCTAATCCTACCCTTCCCTCCCCCGTAATGAAGGAGTACATTTCTGCAGCTGAAATCTTCAGAGTATGATTTTTACATCTTTCACCGGTCATTTCCTCGTTCCATACATGAGTAAAACGACTAAGGTCTACAACCTCCATCATCTTAGCAACGTTGTTAGAGTTAAACATAAAACTATCACTATAGATACTGTAAACCAATCGATACGCTGTGTTTATGAGTTCCTCCAAGGTGTTCGTATCTGCTAATCTATGTAGGAATTCTTCGTTCATCTTTAGGAACAGCTCGATGGATTCTTTACCGCTTATTGTAACAGCGTGCGCACTTGGTGAGAAAACAGATGACGCATTACGTCGAAGCCAACAGCCTATATGTACCCTTGGAATGTTTTCATGTAAGGAAAAAACCAAGGTTAAACGCTTGTGATCGTCAGGGCAACCCTGTGATACAGATAACCCCCATTCATTTAACAAGCTGAGGTTCATGTAATCTTTGGCTACCCAATCCGAAACAGCTTCCATGATGATGCTGAGACTTTCAACCGAGATGAATAGCGGCTTATTATAGCCAGGTAAGGGGGCTAAGCAGGTAATGTAGCGATCCCCTGAAGGCCTTCTTCTAAAACGTAAGATAATAGCGCAATGCTGATGCACCACAGACCAAGACGATAGCTCACTGACCGTGATATTTCTAACTAGACACGTCATTTCGGCCGTAACACAACTACTAACCATAGGAAGGCAGGAATACAAATATATCGGTCTCTAGAGTACGCGTGGGGTTTATATACATGAATAAGAGGTGGGCGGAGCTTATATAGCTCCGCCCCGTTTGCTGACTTACGTTCCCTCAGCCAATCATCTGATTAGGCTTAAGAGTTATGATGGTGAAACATAAGAGGCGGAGTTACACTTTTAGGCCTAATTGAGTTAACGTCGTTCTTGTATATACAAGAATGAGCCTGTGTATTCCTGTATATCCTTGCACGATTCTGTTTCTGCATTTTTTTATGATGAGAGTGACACAGTTGTATCTTTGTATTCAAATATCGTAATGTATATTACATTCTTAACCAGTTTCGCGCTAATTCATTTCGCTTTTTTCTTATTACTTGTGGACTACTTATTGTTTTGCTCTTACGATGTAATATTCCATTGTAAGGTCGTTCATTAGGCCCTACAGGTTCGGAAACCGATGATTGATTATCCCAATCCTGTAGCCTCTGCTTATTATGAATTAAGCTGCGAGGAAAATTGATCCCATGTAACTCGCGTTTAATGACATCCCATCCTGGTATAGGCTTCTTTTTCCAATCCCGAGCTAAGTCTGAGACCAAGTCTACTATATTTGACCCTTGAAGGGGTTGATCATTAACTACAATCTGACCCAATTCGTTCCAATTTAACTGATCTTTTAAAGTATCATATAATGCGTTTCCTTTGTTCTTCAATGTAGGTGGCAAGCTGTTTTCTAAAACCTTTTTAAAATCCTTTCTTTCATAGTCCCTTTGTGAAACTTCATTTGAAATAGGATGCATTCCTGTATACTTGTCTTTGACTTCTAATAATTTTTGTAATATTTCCTGATATTTCAACCTTTTCTCGTCTACATTAACTTTTGAAGTTAATATATCTGATAATTCCTTTTCAAAAATACGTACCTGTTCAATGCGAGGATCAAGAAGTGTTTCAGGTAGCGGGTGAGGAATAACCAGAGAATTATCCTGTAGCTTTGTATACTGCTCGAAGGGGATTACTACAGCCTTCTTCATTCTTACGTGTGATTTCCTGTTAGCAGTTTAGACAACAAAGGGCCAACTACGGAGAAGAGTAATGGAAGGAAAACCCCGCTTCCCTGTTGTAACAGTTTCTTTTTATGCTTTAAATTCTTTTCTTCTTAACTTTGCGGACAAGTTTACGAATGATGTTGCTGTGACGACGTAACTTTCTCTTCTGACCAGTTTTCAATGGTATGACCTGTTTTACCATATTTAAACAGATCTCGCAGATACAGTTTACAAATGCATTGTTTTTTAGTAATTTCTCTTTTTCTTTTTTACTAAGTTTCTTATAATTTTTCATCAACGGTAAATATTTCTTTATCCTCATTATCCAGGAATATAAACAGTTTCGATTTCGGAAGGTAGAATGTTGGTGCGGAGCAGTACTCTGTATGTGTTTTTAGGGTGAAGTTCACACATCAAATAACCGTGGGGGATCGAAGTAACCTCTTTATATACTTTTAAGAACTTTTTCCTTTGAAGGGGAAACATTTGAGTCTAGCACGTTGATCTGACTCATGTCGCGTCTCTGTCCGAAAAGAATAAAATACTGGGTATTCAATGAGATGCTGCGCATATGCTTGCTTTGGTGAAAAATGTTCTGGGTTATAAAGAACACCGAGATATTTAGATGATGAGAATAAACTGTAAATGTTTCGGCTACCTCAATATTCACCTTGTGCATGAGGTCGATCGTCCAGTATTACTCCCTTATGTCCTTTTATGTTCTCTAACGATTTTACGTCATAGATGCCTTCATGGAAATGAATAAGGTTTTTATATTCGTTAAACTTTGCTTGAAATACGTTATAACACCATATTATTTTCACAGGTCGTTCTTCAAATATCTCTAATTCACTTAATAATTTTAGTATTGCAAATGTTTTTCCGCATCCGCACCCCGTTGACCGGCTATAAGACACGTTTTCTGCAGGTGTATGGAACATGAATTTATAAAGATCCTCCATGCTTGACATCTGTTAGTTCAGTAAGTGTAGTATACACAGATTTCCTTTTAAATATATTTTTGCATTACCCTAAAGATTCGTTCTATGCTTATTTCAAACTTACTCTTTCGAAGGCTAAATATGCCACTCGCTCAGATCGTTTTCCACTAGGTATTCTCTTAGTACATGCCATCTCCTAATATATATGTGAAAAGATCATGCGTAGCATCATGAGCAAATTAGTTTGTCCATGAGTTTGGTGATTCTCATTCTCGTTTTTTGAACACAAATAAATAGCAACATGCTAAGCGCTTCAAGAACGATTAAGACTTGAGCACCAAGGTGGAAGCATTTCTTAAATGTAAGTATTCTTCATATAGTACATATTTAACTGGCTTGTGACATTTACGTGATTACTTCAACATTTCTGCCCTTACACTCTGTAATAACACCCTCTTGCGAATCTCGGTCATTTCAACTGATGTATTCCTGTAATAAAGAAACCGTAACGGGTGCGTTTAAATGTACACGTGTTACGCTCTCCATACTCTTACCTCCATTCTGATTATGTTATGTTCTTTGAAAACCTGATAGCGAGTTGTTAGCTCTTTCGCAACTCTTTTGGTCGATAACTTCATTTTTCGTCCCGAATGCTGGCCGTTGATTACTGCACTGCAAAATGAATGTTTCGGCCTGGTAAACATACATTAGCAGTTCTTCTGTTCATAAAATGCCCTGGCTTACTAGCTTCAGTGGAGCTAGTACACGTGTAAAATTCACTACCTTCGGGTCTTCTTTTATAAACAATTGAAACTCCACAGGCTGGAAGAATTTCCTCCCACTGTACAATGTCCTGTATAGAGATGAAACGGCTAGCTCTGAGCATGATGAACACAGTAAAATAGCAAGGTTCTTTACACGAAGATTCGATAACACTTCTTACTAGCCTAAAGGTTACAATGGAACTGAGGGCTCATCAGAATATATATAACCTTATCTAGGTAAAGTATATAAGAGGTGTGATATTATATTCTATTCATTCTTAGGAAAGCTTTTGAACCGACAGGATGCATTTCTTAACCAGTGTTCTATGGCTTAAATCGCACTGGAATCTTTACCTCCGCCAACTCGTTGGCCTAAGCTAATAGCAAATTGGCTGCATCTACTGTAATCCCCACCCACTGATTACCAATAGCGATGCACCTTTAGAGTTTATAGTAACTGGCTCGGGGGACTTTTACATCGATCCCTGTGACATCCATTTATACTTGAAAGTGAAACTTTTATCAGAAGACGGAAGCGACCTACCTATATCCGATGATCATGTCGTTTACACTGAGAGTAACTTCTTGTATACCGCTTTCAGCCAGCTGGAAATATTCCTTAATGAAACACCTGTTAATTCAGCTACAGCCTTATATCCGTACAAATGCTACATCAACAATCTTTTAAACTTTATGAAGATGCGAAACAATCCCATCTGCAATCCTGTGGGTTCTACAGCTTTAAAGATGTAGATAAGCATATTGACAGGGCAGCGAAATCTCCAAGTAACACCTACGAATTTTACGGTCGACTAATGGGGGATCTACTTAATCAGGAGCGACTTCTACTCCCAGGTGTGGAACTTAAGTTGAAACTGACTAGGGCTGCACCCCAGTTTGCATTGAAAGTAAGCACTAAAAGCGGTGCTACGAGTACTCCACCATCCCCAATTTTCAAATTGTTGGAGACCTATATTTATGTACGCAAAGTGAAACTCACAGCTAACAGACATCTTGAAATTGAAAAATCACTTCTTTCCTCAACCGCAAAGTACCCATTGATACGAGTGGAGACAAAGATTTTTAACTTTACACCTGGTTTGTCAAATATTAATATCCCAAACATTGTTAATGCTACTCTTCCCCTGAAAGTTGTAGTAGGTATGCTTGAGCATACAGCTGTAACAGGCAAGTATAAAAAGCCAACCTTTAAATTCCAACATTTCAATTTAAAACGGATCAGTCTTCAAATCGATGGGCATTCACACGGTAGGGATTACGAAACGTCTTTGGCACCATTCTTATGAGTTGTTAAAGTTCTCGGTCTTTCTAATGATTCATGATAGTCAACCGTGCAAAGCGTAGTGATTCGGTGAACGGGAAATTAATTACAAAGATTACGTTTGACACCTTAATTTAAACATGTTACCCATAAAAATATACGTTTCCCCTCTACTCATTTAAGCGCTGTAACGAGTGGATCATTAGGGTTGAATTTAAATTTTGCTTCGAGCTTACAGGTCCCTGTTTCAGTCTTGGTCTATATGGAATACCAAAGTCTCATTGAATCTGTATAGAGAAAGAAACGTGCTTTTAAACTGATAAACATGAAACGTGAGTCTCCTGAACTTGAAGTATTACTGGCGCTGTGAGTGCTTCAAGCATGTATACAGTAATTTAATTGTAGAAGATATAAAATAAGAGGGAAATGAAGAATGATATTTCTACCACCTTAGGATGGGAACTGCCTGTGGGTCATTGGGTCAAAATTATACAAACTGATGAACTGTAAGTGATATTTTAGTTGATTCTCGTATCAATCGAATATATGAAAGTTCAGCCCCTTATATAAAGTACCCTGAAACAATAATTGGGCTATATGAAAACCTTTAATGCTTCTGATATAATCATACTGTCACAGTTATGTGGACACTGCATGTTTGCCATTTTTATGATTACTAAAATTCTGCAATTTTGAATATTGTCTCTGTTAATGTATTCTCAGCTAAAAATCCCATACTCAACGATTTTATTATTGTTCAGGAAATTCTAAAAATGATGTAATTTTACTCAATAAAAGAATATTTTTATAATTGCGTTTCAATGTATGATTCCTCAACGTATTCCGTCTATTTTAAAAAGAAACTATAGCGCATAATAATATTTCCTGTATATATATATATATTATATATTAAAAGAGCATATGGTATAGCAGCAGTATATATATATATATATATATATATATATATATATATATATATATATATATATATATATATATTAATTAGATTTAAGACAATGTTCTTTTGGTACACATATGTAAACTTTAAAGTGTACTAGTTAACCTTTACCCGCATTCATGCACCATGGGTTACCTATTAGGCTTAAAATACACACCCTTAGGGCTAAAATGTAGCGTATAAAACCCTTGACGTCAAGGTATATTTAGTCAGTGTGTTTCAAGGGAAGCCCTGTATGGGATGTGAATTACATATGCTCTAATGTAATAATAATGTTTATATATGTTCGAAATCTTAATAATATAATAATTTATTTTAATTAAGTTTACTACATATAGATAGAGTTATATAGAGCAGCAGTTATATATATATATATTATTATTGTTATGTTACAGTTAGGTATATAGTTAGAGTGGTTGCTATATATTAGCATATATATACTATATATATATATATTATATATATATATATTCATTTCTGTTTCAGTGTTTTACACGCGAAGGAAAGAATTGTAGAAGAAAACGATAATATGTCTGCAGATAATCAAAAACGTGGTTTAAAACGTACTTTCAGTGGAGATGGAGAAACTGTATCAGATACCGTACTCGCGGAAGTAGTCGATGAGGTGGAATTAGTGGAAGCTGTGCGGACCTATGAAAATGCAATCGAAGCAGGTGCTGATCAAAGACAGAATACAACCAAACCATGCAAAGGGTAACGTTAAATTATTACATTATTATATATAATAGAGTATATATAGTATATATATGGTATATATATATATATATATATATATATATATATATATATATAAAAGTATATATATATGGCAAGGGAGTATATTT
>JABUQX010106378.1:22500-25000 GCA_015478945.1 Trachelipus rathkii | reverse complement strand
AGCTGAGAGTGGCATGTGAAGGACTGAGATTATATAAGAGTGGTGGAGAAACGTAAATACTTTGGGTGGAATATTTGGAGAGAAAGAGGAAAAATGTAACAGTAGTATAACTAAGTAGTATAGCTCAATATGGGAGCTGCTAAGAGCAGTGAACCCAAACTGAAATATAGACAAAATGAGTTTGGAGGCTTGAAAAGGTGAATGATAATCGCAGGAGGTGTTAACATCGATTCTACCCTGTATATGGGGCAGAGCACGTGGCTGCACGACCGCAGACGAGAGCGATAGTTCTAAAATAAGATTTACGATGTGATTTGGTGTTTTCACGAAGAATTTGTTTAGAAGAGACGAGGACAAAGTTTTGTTGGAATAAGGGAGGAGGTTGGAGTGAAGACTATATTAAAATAAGATGGATGCAGCCAGACTGAGGTGGTGGAGACACCTGGAAAGGAGCAGGAGAGAGCGGCCAGGAGAAATGGGGAGTGGAGACCGGAGGAACAAGACCAAAGAAGAAGCACCTCGGGAGAGATGGGAAAGACTCGGTGGATGAACTCATTGAGCATGGATACTCGATACGGGAGCTTGAGAGAAATTGTAGTCCTGAGAATAGAGGAAGTAGGAGAGAGAACGATTGTCCTAGCTGGACAGGGCGTCTTGACCCAGTCCTGGTCCGAGGTCGATGTTTAATAGGTAAATATATAATAACCTAAGATAGTGAGTATATAGTATATATATTAGTACTATACTAATATATTTAGTACTACTATATATTATATATATATATATATATATATATATATATATAGTTAATAATATAGTATATACCGTTATAGTTCATATATATATGACTATTAAGTATTATATATTATATGAATTATACTATCTATTATTATTATAGGTCGAATCATCACGCCGGATATATTAGTATACTATCATATATATTATATATATTATAATTTATAATATACTTATATATATATATATATATATATGTATATACTATATATATATAATTAAGAGAGCGCTGATATACGCTTAAGTTCCTGAGAAACTAAATTTTCATCGAAAACAAAAAATAATTTTTTATTTTATGGAAATCTTTTTGAATTCTCCGTCTTAGATCAACTCCTCAGAGAACAAAACGTTGAGAAGGCATTTATGCATCGAGGAATAGCCAGAACACGGTCTTATATTCATTATTGATTCATCATTATTATGTGATTTATTATTATTATTATTATCGTTATTATATTAGATTATTATTATTATTATTATGAAGAGGTAACATAAATTTTGGAATATAAATAATGACTTTATTTACATTAAAAACTTTATTTAATGAAACTTAATCTATAAAAGTCTTTCTCAATTTTGGCCTTTCAAACATAAGTAATTTTACTTCAATTTTTCTGTTAAATTTGGAGAGGGAAGTTGAGTTTAAAAATAAGAACAAAAATAAAGAATAAAAATAATCCTTTTATTAATGAAAGCAAAATTTCCTGAGTTCTTGTCAAGGGGCAACAATATGGGTCTTTTCTACAGACTTTATTAACTAGAGATGGAACACTTCCACTTTAATAATAGCTACTCAAATAAAGAGTAAAAAAGAAAAGAAGAAAAGAAGCGGAAACATAGATCATTCGATTCTGCGGAAATAATTATACTCTAGTGGCACTGAAAATCTAATTTTATCAAAAAATTATCGCTTATGACCTTTCTCCTTTCAAGCAAATAATTATATAATATAACATAGTATATATATATAATTATATATATATAGATATGATATATATATACTAGCTATGTAATATATTATACTATAGTCATATATATATCAAATATATATTATATACCTATGATTATATATACTTATATATATATATATATAGTATTATATAATATATATAACTTTATATATTTTATTTTTTTTTTGAAATTAAATTGCGTTGGTCACTTAATAAGCATCAAAGTAATGACGTAAATAATAGAAGGCTTGATTTCCAAATTGTTTTTTAATTATTAATCAAATCAAATCAAAAAATATTTATTCAAGATAGCAGTTACAATTTTCATACTTTAATAGAGATACACATAATTTTAATGATTTTCTTCACTGACTTTTAAGCAATATTTTTGTCCACAAATGTAAGTTGTCTTAGTGTGGTGTGTTGTAGTGTGTGTGTGTGTGTGTTGTGTGTGTGCTGTGTGTGTGTGTGTGCGTACCAATATGGATTAAAAAGTAACATTTAAAAGTATGTACAGTTAAATAAAATAAGCAAATTGAACTCCTTAAATCAATAAAAATTTTAATAACTCTTAAACATAAAATAAATAATTGAGTATTGTTATAAAGCTGATATAATATTTAAAAACTGAAAATAAAATAAAATATTTTAAATTTTAATATAAAAATTTTAATATTTAAAATATTTATTGAAATATAAAATAACTCGCTTGTTTGTTTAGGAATAGAATGTCTGAAAATATATATATATATATA
>JABUQX010106378.1:15000-17500 GCA_015478945.1 Trachelipus rathkii | reverse complement strand
TATAATGTACAAAGACAAACCTGACACACTTTACGCACGATTAAACTGTTAACGTTAACAAAGTTTCGCACTTAACACCAGTAAAGTACCTACGCACAGACGTACAAACTAACCTTCACCTTATAAAGTACAAAGCAAAATCAATAAATAAACAAATAACAAATGTTAAAATACAACAAAAATAAACTCTAACATGGAAACAATAAATCAAAATTAACTAAAAATAATTATCACAACATTGGTTAATAGCATACTTTATCACGAATATTACTCTAACATAATAAGTTTCCACATCAACAAAAGCTAACATTGCATAACCATAACTAAGAAAATAATGTACAAAGACAACCTAACACAACTTACACACGAATAAACTGTTAACATAACAAAGTTTTCACATTTATAAAAGTAAAGTACCTAACATTGCGTGCAAAGACGAACCTTCTTACTTTTTCAAAGCATATCTTCTACAGATAACGTTAATCTTACACGACACTGTTAAACATTTAGCAAAAATGTTATCATAACCTTGTCTGATTCATCATACAGACCAGCGAAAGTAGCTAAGTAACATTGTTTTCACATAATTAAGCTACATAGCACTTACCAGAACTAAGAATATAATGAGCAATGACAAAACCTAACACACCTTAACATACGAATAAATACCAACATTAACAAGTTCCATTTCTATAACAACAGTAAAGTACTAGCCAACAGCGTACAAAACGTTAACCTATTCACACTTTTTTCAAGCATATCTCTAACATAGCAGTGTTAATTTTTTTACATTACACTATTGATTTACGGCGCATTTCGAGTATCATTTCGCATAAACATAGCACAAAAAGTTCTTTACTATACTAACATCGAATATATGCGAAACATAACAAAGTCTCCACATTAATAAAGCTAAATGGCATCATATGGAACTAAGAATAATGGTAACAACGACAATCTTATACACAACCTTAAGCACGATAAACGGTTAACATTAACAAGGTCCACACTAACACCAGTAACAGTAAACGAACTTGCATGCAAAAACGTAACTATTCATACTTTTTCCAAGCATAATCTCTAACATATTAGCGTTAATTTTACTTGACACAGTAATATTTAAAAAAAAAATTTCACAACCTTGTCTAATTATCATACAGACCAACGAATAACTGTAAAACATAACAAAGTTTTATCCAAACAACATAAAAGTTCTTTGAATAAAAATATCATAGTAAATTGCATTAGTTTACTTGATTTAAAGCAGTAAATTCGTAATCAGTAAATAAGCCATCACACCCCACCTCTCCCTCATGACCTTTTGATCTATTGATCTATTGATTCATGACACATTTCGAGTATCATTATAACATAGTACAAACATAAGTTCTTTATATACTAAACAACGAATATATGCTAACGTACATGGTTTTCCATATAATAAAGCTAACATAGCATTACCAGAACTACGAATTATAATGTACAATGACAAACCTAACAACTTACACACAAATAAACTTATTAACTTAATAAAGTTCCATACTAACAACAGTAAAGTCACATGACGAGAACACAACTTCTATTCTATATTAGAACCACTTACGCTGTATTTCCAGTTAGATATTTCACGACGCGTCGATCCACCGGATAACACACACTTATCTTCTACCCATGCTGGCTCGATGTCGATAATCTTATGAATCATCAGCACAACTGAATAAGGGTCTATTATTTGAACCTCTGGATGGTACACAAGCAATGTATCGGTACCATTCGACGTTGACGATAAATATAAATGACAACATCGTTGGAATAACGAAACTCTTCGTGAAGATATCAACAACAAGCGTAGAGATCCAGGGAGATGTCATCGTATATCAGCACAAGCGAAAAATATTCCTACTGACGGAAATCGAATGCGTAAACAACCCTTAAAGGTAATGATTCTTTCTTTCAACCAATCACAAGAAAGTAAACAAGAATACGACTCACGAACAAGCCATATCAGTTCAAAAGGGTATATATTTTCGTTAGACACAAACAAACAACACAATAAACAAGAACAGGTTCACTATGGTAATATATGTATACAAAGGAGACCTATACAGCCAAATTGACGTGAAATGAACTTAGACAAAAAAAAAAACAAGTAATAATAATAATAATAATAATTAATAATAATAATATAATAATTAATAATAATTAATAATAATATAATTAAATAAATAATATAAATATTGGCACTTAACAACAGTAAGTACCTAACACTTCTACAAAACGTAACCTATCACACTATTCAAGCATATCTTAACATTACCAAGTGTTAATCTTACATTAACACGTAATATTTAACAAAATTTAACACAACCTGTCTAATCATCATGTTGAACACGAATTATAAAGCTACGTAAAAAATTTTTTACCATCAATTCGTAATATTTGTTAAATTTAAACAAAAATTCATTTCATAACCTCGTCTAAATATCATAATTCTCCCCAT
>JABUQX010106378.1:0-10000 GCA_015478945.1 Trachelipus rathkii | reverse complement strand
CCCATTTGCCAATATGGTCGCTCTTTGACCGGACTTTTAATAAGTACGATGTCTCCTACTTTCACCCTATTTTTCCATGAGACTTGATAGAGGTCTTTTCCTATCTCTCTCAAACTTAATAAATACTCATTATACCACCGAGTCCGGAAGTCTTCGAATATTTCAGTAGATCGTTTAAGGGATTGGATTAGTTCTTCTCTTGAAGGGGAATCGGTAGGAATGGGCTCATTTAATACGATACTTGAATTAGCTAACGGTTTTAAAAAACAGTTAGGAGTGAGAGGCACTATATCATTATCCGAAGAAGTATATGTTAATGGCCTCGAATTGATAGCATTAGCAATGTCTGCCAATGCTGTTGTGAAATCGAAATATTCCAAATTTTTACGTCCAACAGTCTTATAGAGACAATTTTTAACGGTCCGAATTGACCTTTCCCACATACTTCCCATCCAAGGGCTGTATAGGGGAATGCGGATATGTTTAATGTGATTTTTACGCAAAAATTCGGAACCCACCTCTGATACAACAAACTGCTCGAGAGCATCCGCACCTTTATTAAACGACCGAGCATTGTCGCTATATAAGAATTCAGGAACTCCAAACCTAGCCACAAAGCGTTGGAACGATTGAACGAATGCCCTAGCAGACATATCTGGGATAAGATCCAAATAAACACAACGAATATTGAGACAGGTGTAAAGAAGAATATACATTTTTTGAGGTTGCGTGGATCCTTTAATTTTAATGAAAAAATGTTTAGTAAAATCCACTCCAACATTTGAGAAAGGACGATAGAAATTGACTTGCGCTTTTGTGAAATTAGTAAACTTTGGATAAGAATAAGAAAAGCTGTTGAACTTTGTACAAGTCACACATTCCGATAAAACTCTTCTTATTGTATGACGAGCTGAAGTTATCCAGTAGCCCTTTAAACGAATGAAGGTCAAAGTAGCTTGAATGCCAAGATGTTTACAAGAAACATGTGCATCTCTGACAATCAGGGTGGTAAGATGATGGGACTTGCCAAGGACTACCGGATTGACTATCTCGAAACTATAGTAGTTAGTGCGAGACAACCGTCCTTTACTTCTTATAAGACCCAAATCGTCCAAAAAGAAGTTCAGGCGAGAAACTAAATCAGGTGGTTTTGAAGAAGTTGACCCCGATTGAATCTCTCTCAAAAAACGAAGTTCGACAGGAAAACTTTCTTGTTGCATAATCTTGAGCAAGAAAAGTCGAGCTTTCCTATCATTTTCAATAGGATCGATGGAAGATGTGCCGAATTTGTAGAGTAAAGCACATACTCTTAACAAAGTTGAAAGAGAAGAATACTTGGCCATGTCAATAACAGGAGGAGGTGGAGCTTGAATGACTGTGAAGGTAGTTGAAAGCCCTTCCTGTACACTCCTTGTTTGCTGATAACTAGGCCAATACACTTGGTCGTGTTTAAGCCAAGCTGGTCCATTCTTCCATAGTTCGAGCTTCTTCATGAATTCGCGACAGGACAAACCACGAGTTATAAGGTCTGCAGGGTTTTCATCTGTTTTGACGTAGTTAAATGAGATCGGTATTAAATTATCGTTTCTCATAGATGAAACCATACTCTTAATGTCCTGTATACGATTCCGAACGAAAATTTGTTTTGTCCTGCTACCTCCTCCAGCTACCCATGCAAGAACGATTTGGGAGTCAGAGAAGACGTTGACCTTACTAAATTCAACCTCTTGTAGGCTAGTCACGATCTGCGGAAGGCATTTAAGCGCCAGAAAGATGGATAAAAGCTCTAAACAAGGAAGGGTTTTTCCCTTGAGAGGAGCTACTTTAGATTTGGCCCACATTAACGAAGGACCTTGTTCTGGGGAGGTGATGTAAGCCGCAAATCCATAGCTCTTTGAACTAGCATCGCAAAAGATGTTAAGGGTTGCATTAGTCGATGAGGTATCAAAACAAAAACGATTGAACGATAAACTCTTAAGAGAGTCAAGATCGGCTCTCAATTTCTACAAATCCTCCTTTATTTCAAGATCGACAGAGTCATCCCAACTCATTTTTTCCCATATACGTCTCATTAAAAATCGAACTCTCAATGTGACAGGAAGAAACAAAGAAAGAGGATCAAAGATTTTATTAACTTGAGAGAGCAGATCTCTTTTTGAACTGACTGATGATAACTCAAAGTCTGCGAGTCTCAGGGTGTCATTACCAGGATGGTAAAGGTAACCTAGAACTTTTTCCTCTTCGCAGTTATGGGAAGAAAACATGTTATCCTGTTTTATTTGAGCCTTAAGATCTGAATGGTTAGTGTTCCAAGAACACAAGTTGAATCCTCCTTCCTTCATTCTTTGAACTGATGTGGTGTAAATGTTTCTCAGTACTTCTGGGGACGAGTGAGTGTAAATAAAATTATCTACATAAAGATTATTTATCAGAAGACGAGAGACTAAATCATAAGGATAGTTATTCTGAATGTGGTGTCTAATAACAGCTCCCAAAATGTAGGGAGAAACAGCAAGTCCGAATATGATGGTTGCGTACCGATAAGTAACAAGCCTGCCATCTTCTTCCCAGAAGAAACAAAACTTGTTACGGTCACTTTCTTGCTTGAGATAGATTTGTAAGAAAGCTTTAGATATGTCCGCAACAACCACATATTTATTGGTTCTAAAAGCTAAAAGAAGACGAAGAAGGGGAACCAACAAATCTATACCTGGATAACAGGCTTGATTAAGGGAAGGAGCTCCTTTTGTACGAAGACTGCAATTGAATACAGGTCTAATCTTAGTTGATACCTGATCAGCCATTCTTATGACAGGCCTGTGGGGAACCCATACATATTTATGGAAGTCCTTCGGAGATACTTTGATGATTTCAATTATGCCGTTTTTCAGCTGCTCTTTAAAGACATCACTGTATGCTTTGTCGAGTCCCTGATTGTTGAGACGATTCTTGACTCGTTTTAGTGTACTTAAAGCAACATTATAGTTGGATGGAACTTGATGCAGCAAATCCTGAATCCAAGGGATTTCGATGTGGTACTTTCCATCGATAAATTGAATGGAATTGTGGAATTTAGTTATAAATTCTTTGTCGGTAGTACCATAATCTTTTTCTTCCTGAATTCCCATGGACTCCAGACTGTACAGATGCTCCAGACCAAGTTCAGTATCCTTTTGATTCGAGGAAAGATCGATGACATCAGGGTAGGAAGGATGGGGATCTAGGATTGAGTTTACGAGGGTTTGAGGAGCGTTGACAAATTGGTAGGGCATTGAAGAGACAGACATTGTTAGTCATGAATCTTCCTCATCATGTTCTCGTGATGAGTTAACAGACTGCTTTCTGTACAGAAAGTCTTTTTGATGTGGAAGTAGAAAAGAATCCACAGGACCGAAAGGAACTAAACCGAAACAAGTTGAAATAGCACTTCCTTCCAAACATTCTACCATTTGGAAGTGCCTCATATGACAAAGAGTGTCAGTGCCAAGCAAAAGGTCGATGTTATTCACAGAGTCCCCATAAGGACCTACAAATGAGTTATCAGCTACTTTGTATTTTGACGAAATTCTACAAATAGCAGATGCCAGTCCATTAACAGTAAAACCCACATCTAAAGAAGGGTCTACAAGAACAGGAATTGATATAAATGAATCACAACAACAGTTGAGGTCCAAATTAGCCAAATAAGAGGAACGAACCTGCTCTCCGATGAAGGTTTTGATGGGATTGTCAATCTTGGGTAATTGCTCACAATTGATGTCGAATTTATTGAGCAATCTTGGACTAGCATAGGTTCTCTGTGAACCTAAGTCGATTAATGAACGAACAGGCACAGACTTATTCTTGTGTCTTACTGTGATGGTGATGGTAGGTAAGATTTGGGAGGCAGATGACTGTCCGGTATTGATACACAAGTGGTTGCTAATACCAGAATTACTTTCTTCATCGGCATCTTTTCGATTGTTGTTCCGATGTTGAGTACGAATTTCAGATGGACAAAGAGCAGTAAGATGCTTTCTACTCTTGCAATTTAAGCAAGGGTACTTAAGGTTGAGTGTTTTTGCTGGACACATATCCACCATATGTTTCAAGCTGGAACAGTTGCTGCACAGCTTAAGCACGACACATCTGTCCCTTTTGGCCTTGGGAGATTCATAAACTGTGCATTCTGAAAGGAAATGCTTCCCACTGCACAACTTACATTTAATTTCAGACGATGCTTGAATATTTGACGAAGATGGAGATGATGTCTTTTTATTTACACTATCACCTTTGGATGTATTGAAAGTATGACTCTGTTCAGATGGTACAGAAGGAAACTTTTTCCCATTTCTGTTTCTCCTTTTTGAATCAAAAGAAGAACGAGAAGAACCAGAAGAGGGAGATTGAGTGTAAGATTTTGGAGTTCGAAATCTTTCCATATTATGAATGATTTGATTGTGTTCTTTGAATATGAGGTTGATGGAAGGATATTGTTCCTTCGTTGACAGCTTCAACTCTCTCAAAAATGAAATAGGAAGCTTATCAACCACGATATGACTTATTAACTTGCAACCGGATGAATCCTCTTGAAAAAAGTCAACTCCAAGTTCCTTAAGTTCCTTCAAGTTAGCTCGAACCTTTAAAATGAAAGACCGGACAGGTTCCAACTGTCTTCCGTCAAGAGGCGGAGCTGAATCTAACTCATGTAAAATAGAGTCGATAATGAATGCTCTATCTAGATAATGTTCCTTTAAGATGGTTAAGGCAACATCATAATTGTCATCAGTGCCTGACAAGAACTCAATGTCCTTCAGAGCATATCCCTTCAAATGTGATTTTAAATATTGAAGTTTGATGGCCTTTGAGATGTCTCTTCTCTCTCCATATACGTTATTGAAAGATTGGAGAAAAGAGCGGAAAGAATGCTTGTCTTTATCTCCCGAGAAATCTCCACACTTTAAGGCAGGAATCTTTAAGCTAGAAGGATAATGACAGCAATTCTCCTTTGAGTTTGACTTCTCTGAAGAGGCACTAGACGACTTTCTTGAATCTGAATTATAACCATACTTGTCTTTTAACAAGTGAAGCGCTTTAGCCATCTTAATATGGTAGGTATCAGTGGCTGTAAGTTCTTCGTCAAGTATGGCTTGGTCAACTTTCGTATATTCAGCCCCCAATATTAAGTTTTCAATGATGGTGTCTTGAGCTTTAATTTCACTCAATTGACTGTTGTCACCTTTATCAATTACAGTTTAACTTTTGTACAACAACTGGATCCAAAGGTGGAAGAGGTCCTTCATCACCTTCCTCTTCTAATAGCACAAGTGTTTACAACAGAGAGTAAGCTTTCTTCTTAAGTGTCCCCTTTTTAATCTAAGAGGACCCAAGTCTTTAAGAAGACTTGACTTGAGGCTAGATATTTCCTCTCCTGAAAGATCTGTAGGCATTAGGTCTTGAAAATCAGCAGCCTCTTTCAGATCTAAGTCTTGAATGATGTCCATATTGATAGTAGAAAGAACAAATCGAGAAAGAATGGAACGAATGAGAAATAATACACTAGTGCGCAGTAACTATGTCAAAAAATAACCACTGAGCATATACTGTATCAAAAAACAACCACCTGTGCATAGACTATGTCGAAAAACAACCACTGTGCATATACTATGTCTACTGCGCATAGACTATATCGAAAAACAACCACTGCGGCAATACGATAGTCGGAAAACAACCACTGCGCGATAAACTATGTCGAGGAAAACAATCACCGCGCATAGGCTATGTCGAAAAAAAACACTGTGCGCATAGACTATGTCGAAAATAAACCCTGGGCATAGACTATGTCGAAAAATAAACAACTGCGCATTAGTCTATGTCGAAAAACAATCACCCGCGCATCGGATTGCAATGAAAAACAAGTCCACCGCGCATACCAAAATGCGAATGATAAGAAATTAATCGACATGCGCATGACTTGGTGTCGAAAAACAACCGCGCCGCATAGGCTATGTCGAAAAACAAACACTGCACATAGACTATGTGCAAAAAGAAAACACCGGCGGCAAGGACTATGTCGAAAAATAAAACTGCGCATAGGCTAGTCGAAAACAAACACTGAAACATAGCTATGTCGGAAAAATAAACCCTGCCGCATAGACTATATCGAAACAATCACGCGCTAAGATATGTCGAAAAACAACACTGCACATTAGACATGTCGAAAAATAAACACCGCGCATAGACTATGTCGAAAAATAAACCCTGCGCATAGACTATGTCGAAAAAGAAACACTGCGCATAGACTATGTTGAAAAACAAACACCGCGCATAGGCTATGTCGAAAAACAATCACCGCGCATAGGCTATGTCGAAAAACAAACACTGCACATAGACTATTTCGAAAAACAAACACTGCACATAGACTATGTCGAAAATTAAACACCGTGCATTGACTATGTCGAAAAATAAACTGCACATAGCTTATGTCGAAAAATAAACCCTGGACATAGACTATGTCGAAAAATAAGCACTGCGCATGCAAAATGTCGAATTTATAAGAAATTATCGAATGCGCACTGACTTGCGCACAACCACCGCGCAAGCAAAATATCGAATTTATAAGAAAATTATCGAATGCGCACTGACTATGTCGAAAACCAACTACTGCGCATAGATAATGTCGAATTTATATAGAAATATCGAATGCGCCCTAACTGTCGAAAAACACCCACTGCGCATGCAAAATGTCGAATGTATATATATATAAAATATATACAAAATATTTACTGTAATATTTATTTTTTAATGTCACTTTTTGCGAATAGAAAAAACTTTAGATCAATTTTTTAGAAAAAATTATCAAACACGTGACTTTAAGTCGCTTTCAAATTGAAAAAAATGTTAAACCTTTTTCAAAAAAAAAAAAAAAAAAAAAAAAAAAAATTTACTAGTAAATCTTTCGATCAATAATATATATAATTGATACGCATATGGACATATGGAAATAAATCGCGCTTGAATATACCTGTCTAGTCTCAAACTCGATGCTAGAAAAAACTTTAAGTTTGCCTTTCATAAGGTTTACACAAATTTGAACAAATTTACAAAAAATTGATTCTTATAAAATATTGAAAATTTCAAAAACTTCAAAAATTAACTAGCAATTTCAAAAATTGCAAACAATAACTAACAATTTCAAAAATTATTTAAAATTGTATCTATTGCAAGTAGAAGTATTTAAGAACAACCTTAATACCAACGTCAGTTATTATTCGAGTTAAGAATAATAAATTTACGACAGTAAACTTTGAATTGATAAATGTTGTGTGTTTTAATGCATAAATAAATGGAATTATCAACCTATAAAAAAAGGAACGTAACAACTTACTTGTTGATAAACTGAAACTTCTTATCCAATTAGTCCAAAAGGAATTTGAAATTGTTAGTTTCAACACCGGTGTAATTAGCCCTAATACCACCGGCCACTTAGTATAGGTAGTAGATAATTCCTTTACGCATCGATTGACTATTAATTTACGAAGATAAAGACTTGAAGATTAAGCGTTAGTTAAAATAAAAAAGCGTGGATATGCACTTAATAAAGTTACATTTAATCACGGTTTATAAGGCCTTAGTGATCATCCGATTTAACACTTTTTTATAACTAACACTTAACAAATATAGGAAGGGAGTTCTATTTAAAAGCATCCACTTCTTGCGAACGACAGAAATTAGTAAACTTTTTTACAGCACAAGTTCAATCAGCGACTTGACAGTACGAGGTTTCAAACGAAAAAGCTTTGATTTTGAATAAAAATTCCAGCACATCAACTCCAGCTATTTAAGTTCCTCAAAAGTGTTTTGGTTTCATGATTCCAATATTTACAATTTAAAATACACAACATCTTTTAAGGATAAATATAGATTTGGCAAAGAGTTAATAATTGAAATGCATACGAATTTGAGACCAAAAGCATATTGAAACGCAAACTTTCATTACGAAATATTTTAAGCTCTCGATTCGCATTCCAATTTTAATAATATATATTCAGAGGCGACTCCTACACTCTGGCTGCTCGGGCTTAGCAAGAGTTATCATTATATAAACGATCGATCTTCTACAAATTTCATAGTTACGATAAAGTTCTCTTATTTTTTGGCGAAAATTGGTCATATGAAAGAAATTATTACATAATACATATAAAAGATTATTTAAAATTGAACCAAAAAGTATAAGAATCATCGCCATTGAATAATGCTATTTATCAATCAATTATAAAATGTGACAGTCGGGTTTCTCCGAAATAGCCGAGAGAAAATTTTAATTAATTTTTTTACGTTTTTTTTTCTACCTAGGAATGTAATAAAATACTCGTTTTATTTAAAAAAAAAATTAAAAGAAACATTTACTTGTTCTTAATGCACATTTCGGATAAAAATAATTAATATTTAAATTCTAATACCTGAATTTAGTCTTTGGCATCTCATACTGTAAATACTATACATAATAAATCATAATTTTATAACAAACAATATTCGATAAAATAAATAAAAATAATAAAGAAATTAACAAAATACTAATAATAAAATAATAAAATATATAATATAATAATATAATAATAATAAAATAAAATAAAAGAATAATGAAAGAAAAACAATAACAGTTACCCATCGAATCAATTTTCAATTAAAGAAAACTTGTAAAATAGCAATAACTCAAGTATCTAATGTGAATATTTTTGGGTGTTAAAACAATTATATATATATATATATAATATATATATATATATAATAAGTATTTTATATTAAAATTTTTAATAATTATATATATTATATAATATATATATATTAATATATATATATATATTATATATATATATATATATATATATATATATTATATATATATATAATATATAATATAAGTAGTTTGGCGACAGTTTGAGCGAGACCACCTTTTTCTCAAAAAGTATAAGGATATAGGTCTGAAATTGGAATATATCTATATATGGATAGGTCGACAATCCGTGTAATTCAAGTCTGTTTAGGATGTAGATAGCAGGGGGGTCACCCCCGAGGGTGGACGCAGAATTATTGCGTTACCGCCTTGTGGCGGGCTTCGAGCGACCGAATGAAGCCTACGAGAGAGTTTAGATTCGAGCGTGATGACGTAATCTCGCGCGCGCCGAGATTACGTCAGCGCGCGAAAGCGCGCGCGCAGCGCACACACACATCACTTATTATTATTATTATTATTACATCGAAGAAGTGTTTCCGAAGGAAACACTGCTGATTGTTTTTTTAAACCCTCTTTGCGCCTTGCGTCCGCGACTCCGAGTCCGCACTGCACGGCACTGCACCGGTCCGCACGCCCCCGCACCCGCCTCTGGCTCCCGACATATCGTATATAAGTTGAGTATCGTAATCGTGATAAAATTCTGGAGTGTGGTGTTATGATGGGGAGTAACACTCATGTATACAATGTTACGTCCCATGGTCCCGAAGGGGGACCCCACCCCCTTAAAAAATTAAAATTGATGAATTAGAACGGCTGGAATTTGGTGAGAGGATTCAGAGTAGAATTTCTAGAAAGAATTGGTAGGAATCTGAGGAGTTGGCTCGGGCACCGGTGCTGGAGCCACTGCGGTGCCGAGTTAATAAACAGTCGTTTAACAACAATGTTGTGCTTATATATGTTATTTGATCTGTAGATTTCGAAAATAATGTTTTCAGAGCAACAAAGAAAAAAAAATAAATAAATAAATAAATAAATTAAATAAATAAATAAATTTCTTATCTTTTTGTTATAACTTACAAATTTACGTTTACAGACCCTAAAGCAGTAAATCATAAATCAAACCACTATCCATCCACCCTCCTGACCAGTTCAGCATCTATTGATCTATTGATCATTGATTTATTGTCTATTTGATAGTCAAATTTTTATAAAAATTGTTCATGGTTTACATACCCTAAGCAGTAAATCACTAAATTCAAAGCTGCCCAACCAACATCTCTCTCC